>DF366547.1:0-14106 GCA_000787875.1 Solanum virginianum
TTTTCAAGAAAACCTATATGGATTTTACTTATTTTAATTTGGGATTTGAATGTTATGATTCCTAAAATTCTATAGATGCATGGGTAGTGTTTATTTAATGATTTTAATGTGATTTAAGCCATTATATGAGGATTTACTTTGGGCTTATAAAGTTATAAGTATGTATGTTCCCTTTTAAATGATTTATGCATAAGGGATTACAATATGGATTTAAAGATTGAATTAACTATGTTTTCACTTCAACTTCATAATATAAATGTTGATTTTAAATGGAGTCTTAATTACCTTTGTCATTTCCTCATTGTACATAGCATATGCATTTATGTACACGAATTTTTTTTTTTAAAATTATGATATAGGTAAGCTCAATTTCGTTTTATGGTATGATTTTGATAAAATGTTAGTTATGACAATATTGTGATCATATATATGTCTTTGATTTCAGCTCTTTAAGTATTTTGGGTGCTTGCACCATTTTTTATATGAATGGGCTATTCCTATGCATGAGTATTATGACTATGAAATTGTGATTTTGGCATTTGAGCCTAAATATGAATTATTATGAATGGTGTTTGACTTTTAAGCCCACTTGTGCATTGAAATGATTTGGAAAATGACTATTGCCTCTTTGAATGTATGTTCATGCATATTATAGGTATTCTTGTGGGATGACGACTTAGCTTATTTTGTTGGGGGTCTTGGGGTAGTTTGGGCTACTTGCATAGCATGCTTCCAATGAGTGTAGAACTCATAAGGTTGTAATATGATGGGTAAGGATGGTTGATCTATTTTTTCAACTATAATGGCTTAATCACTACTCTAAGATGGATCTTTGGTTCGAGTTTTGCTCCCAAGTGTGGATGAGGGTAGGTAATAACCCTAAATGTCCTACTGAACTAGGAATGAGCATTTTAGTTGTTGGTGGAGTTATTTTGTGGGCTTGGACACCAGTTATATCTATTGGGTTTTATCAATACAGTCTTAAAAACCTACCTTGGTATGTATGTGGTGGTCTCTAGCGATGCAGTATTGATTTGCTTAGAGCTTGTGAATCATTTGGGGGTAGTATTGCAAGTCTTGTAGGATGAGAGGTTGTTTGCTAAATATGATAAATGTGAATTGTGTGTAACAAGAAGGTGGTTAGAACTCTTTAAGAATTATGATATAAGTGTGCATTCTTTCCCTGGTACGGCTAATGTTGTGGTTGGTGCTCTAAGTAGGGTGCCTATGTGTAGCCTAGCATTTGAGGACAATGGTGGCAAAAAGGAGACTAGTGGGGTCCATCGGTTGGTTAGGTTGGAAGTTAGGTCGAGGGTGGTTGAGAATGGTAGTATATTGTTGGGGCTGATTTGTTCATAATTACTCTTCTTATGTACATTTCTTCGACATTCGAGGATGAATGTTCCCAAGGGGGAGATATTGCCACACCCCACACTTGCCTAGGAATACCCCCATAACCATAATTCCCTTATATCTCAAATCGGGGATAGTTAAACACCCCTCCTGTACCTCAGAAAGACCCTATGGTATATTTTGTTTTCAATATCTATAAATTCATCCAGAATTTCACTAATTCGAGTACGTATTCTTGTTCAGTGGGAAAAATTGAGTGGGAAAATGAGTACCTACAAGGTATACTTTGGTCGTGCCAAGAAAAATAATTTTTGGTGAAACTTTGCAAAAATAGTAGTTGCCCGCGATGGGTCTGCGAAGTGAAACTGACGCAGACCAGTTCAAAAAGTTTTGAAGTTTGCTCTTCTTCACTCCAGGGCAATTGGATAATAACCCTACACCTATATACACGAAAATCCCACATTGCCTAGCCGTTTTGAGCCCTTAAAACCAACCAAAAACCTCTCAAAATCCTCTCTAATCTTCATCAAATTCTACATCCATTCTCAAGGTTTTCAAGAAGTCTTGTTGAAATTCAAGGAAACCAAGTCAAGCCCCAAGTCCTTCTCAAGATTCAAGTGTCCCAAAACTCATTCAAATCTAAAGATTTCATTCAAGCTTCAAGCTTCCATTTCAAATCCTCTTCAAGAAACTCTCCCAGGTCAAGGTATGTAGGTTTTAACCATTGGGTTCTTCCACCCATGGTTCCCCAATCTCCTTTTTACTCAATTTGCATGACTTAAAGTTGATTTTACAAATGGGTTTACTATTATGAACATGTCTATGAACTATGTTAAAGCTATATAAAATTGTTATTGTTTTTCTACATTTTGAGCTATAAATCTTGGATATATTGTATGAGTTGATGAGGGATTTTGATGTATATTGCTTGGAGGTGTTTCAAGGTGTTCATTGATGATTTTACAATCGATTTTCTTGCATGATTTCATCTCTAAATTGCATATTTTTGTACCAATATTACACACCCGCCAAGTGTTTGATAAAATATCCGGATGTGGTTTTTGAGGAGTTAAAGCCCTAAAGCATGAGATATGATATGAATGATTATATGATGATCAAATGAACTTATGTATATGATACACTCTATATAAAGTATTACATTAGACCATACCCGATCTGGAGGTACAAGAACCCGGGTAACCATGTTGCGGGTTTATACTCATCAACCATGCGAGGGGTTTATACTTCATCACCATGTTGGTAAGGTGTGATTACCATCAACCATCTGAGGGGTTTATACCACACAACCATCAAGGGGTTTATACCTTTAACAACTAGCTTGGTCTCTTCTTCACATATGATATCCTGTATGGGTATGAGTTACTTAAGCATTGACCATACATGCCATATTGTTATATTATGCCTACTGCTTAATATTATGCATTTTGTTTATAATGCCTATCTATTGTTGTATTGCATCCTACATACTTAGTACATTCAAACGTAAAGCCAGTTGCTTTGTATTGGCTCCCTCTCTTATATATGTAGTAGAGGTGTTGTTGGACATGTTATATATCTATGATATGAGTCTTCACTCTTTGTCCTTTGATTATGATGTTGTGCTAGGTTTCCCCTTAGTCCCACTTCCCCTATTCCACTTCCCTATTTCTACTCTTTTACATCATTTAAATGCTTCCCCAACCAATGATATGTAATGATAAGTTAAGAGGCTTGTTTGGGGACCCTTTGGGCTCCTTATTTTCGTGTCACATCTAGGCCCTATTTTGGTTAGTGACAAGTAATTAGATGAAACGACCCCAAAATATGCCCAAAAATGTGTCTCAAAAGTGCCTGATATTGTAATTTTCATATATCTAACAATCTATTTGTTATTTTGAAAATCCAACCTCATATTATTTTTCAGGGGCTAAAATTGAGTGGGAAATGGGTCTAACCCCAATTTTTAAGCAACCAAATTGAATTTTGAATTTTCCAAGTGGGCTGAAAACAGTGAGCAAAGTGCGCCACTTCCATGATGTGTAGGTGTATATATTTGGGACTGTTTTGTTCAACTCGGTCTAAGATTTTTATGTCTTGGGCCTAAGTGTTCCCATTCCCTAACATACCTATACTTAGCTATATATCACCCTCATATCATCCTAAACATTCCCCAATACTGACTTAAATACTTAGCCATATTTTTCACTCCTAAATTCAAGTCTCAAAACCTCTTTCGGATCTAAGGATTACCTTCAATCTTCAAGCCTCCAATTTCAATCTTCACCAAGAGTTTCTCAAAAGCTAAGGTATGTGGATTTCAATAAATTATGTCCTTCCACTCATGGTGCCCTAATATCATTTGTACTCAATTTCCATGATTTAAAGTTGATTTTCAAAATGAGTTTACTAGTATGAACATATCTATGAACTATGTTAAAGTTAGGTAAAGTTGTGATTGTTTTGCTTTATTTTGAGTTACAAATCTTTGATATATTGTAAGATTTGATGAGGGGTTTTGATGTATATTGCTTGGGGGTATTGCAAGGTGTTGATTAACCATTTTACAATGGATTTTCTTGCATGATTTCATCTCTATATTTCATAGTTATATACTTCTATTTCACAACCCCAAGTATTTGATAAAATGTTTGGTTATGATTTCTTAAGGAATTGAAGGTCCAAACCATTAGATATGATATGATTGATGTTATGATGATGAAAAGAGCTTATGTATATAATATATTCTATATTATGTATTGCATTAGACCATGCCAGATCTGGGGGGACTAAGAGCCTGGATAACCTTCTCAGGGGTGGAGGGGTTAGTACCTTGATAGTCAATCAAGGGTCTAGTGCCTTGATAACCTAGATAGGGGTTTAAGGGGTTTGTACTTCGCCACCAAGGTGATAGGGTGAGATTATCACCAACTATGTGAGGGGTTTGTACCACACCACTAGGGTGATGTGGTCAGATCATCATCAACCTACCAAGGGGTTTGTACTTTGGAAATCTTGCTTGGTCTCTTCTATACATATGATATCATATATGAGCATGAGTTACTTATGCATGTTTTATATGAGCATTGGACTCACCAACAAGCTTGATAGAAGTCGTACTAGCCAGGTGGAGGTGGAGGATGAATTGGTACACTGGTTCTTACAAGGTGATATCATTTAGACATAAAGTATGTATTAGTATATTTGAATGTACTAAGTATGTATAATGCAATGCAACAAGAAGTACGTATCATAGGAAAAATGCATAAACATGAGCAATGAATAGCATACTAACAATATGGCATGTATGAAGGAGTCTTGAAGTAAAAACATGCTTATATAGATCATCATATGGGGGTAAGGAGCTACCATTATAGTGAAAGGCAAGGCCTATCACTCTATTGGATAGGCGCATGAGGTACGAACCCCTTCATTAGGTTGATGGAGTACAAACCCATCTAAGGTACGAACCCCTTCATTAGGTAGAAAAGAAGCTACTAAAGCTCCAGAAAGATGGTTGAGGGATGACCTATCTAAGGTCTCTGTGGAAGTCCACTGATTCCTGATAGACCCCGAGGAAAATGTGCCTCATACTCGAGCCCATGCTGCACCAATACCGATGAAAGTCACTAGTCCCTCTTAGTCTAAAGACGAAGGCAATGAACACGAGTCGAATGATGACCATTCACTTTCAGAATCGGGGTCCATTGAGGCATCTCATACCTAACCTGAGAGGACTAATTCTCAACCTCCGTGGATCCTAATACTACTGTCACTTCCACAGACCCCAGAAATACTAGATGGTGTGTTCCTGGCATACAAGAGATATATCACAAAGGGTTGGAACCAAAGGGTCCACAAGGGCCTGTTCGATAATTTCATAAGGAATTGAGACTCAAAGATTCAGGATTGAGTAGAGTGCATGACTTGAAGGCAGAGATCAATCGTTGCGGGCTTGTATGGCTATCACAAAAGTTGGGCAAGTATACCCCATATCTAGTCCGACGATTTTATGCCACCTATCATGCCACAATTCGCCAAGAACTTTCTCGAGGGAAGAAACCTATAGAGCAGCCAAGGTTGCGTGAAGTTCTAGTAGGTGGTGAAGTCATTGATATTTCAGAGGAGACTATCAGGAGGGTTCAGTTCGGGCCAAACTATATAGTACCTCATTCCACCGCAGAGTATGATGATTGAATTTTAACAATGAGGAAAGTGGTGAGTGAGAAGAATGTTGATATAAAGACAGAGTTGTTCAGGTGGATAGCTAGCTAGATATGCAAGGAGGGTTTCGAGCCGACATGGGTTACAAACTATGCTGATCCAATCGTGAAATCCCACCTTTCATTCCGAGCCAAGTTTTGGTGGTCTATTATTCGTTGATGCATCAGACCCTCATTTATAGATAACGTGATCACCCTGGAGAGAGTTTTACTACTAGCTAGCATTCTAGCTAACTACGATATTGATTGAGCCCGAGTCATGGTCGAGCAGATCCACGAGTCAATGATACGCATTTAGACTTCATTACCTTTTACCATCCTAATACATAGACAGTGTAATAAGGTAGGGGTATGTGTCTCCCTTCACTTGGACCCACATGTAGAGGCCCTGCACACCATAGATCTTAGCCTGACCAAGGCTGATGAGAGTCAGGTGGCCCTACCACGTGCGGCTCCTCCAACCATCCCAGATCCATTCCCGGTTGAGCCTCAAACTCAGGATTCAACTCTAGCTACCACTGGCACCACTCCAATAACTGTAGAGCCTCCCCCAGCTGTTGAAATTGAGTCTACGCCATCCTCTAATACTCCAGCACTAGCATCATCCACTATTTAGGTTGATTCTCTTATCTCTGTTGTTGCTTTTCAGGCACTGGTGCACAGGGTGGCTAGAGGGGAGTCAAAGTTACAGGCTTTAGCAATTTAGGCCAGACCATAGGTTAGCCTGACTATTCAGGACTTAGGGAAAAGGGTAAAGGCATTCACATGTGAATTGGTAGATGACATAGTTAGAGAGATGGATGCAAGAGTAGATGCATTTGAGGTGAGAGTCTAGCGGAGGCTTGAGGGTGCTCGGCCTGCTGACATGAGCACAATGACAAGGGAGTTAGCCAAGTTTAAGGCCGACTAATTACAGATGTTAGTAGCCTCTATTGCAGTCCCGCAGGTAGCACCGGCGGGTGATGAGGTTTTTAACTAGTTACTCGACCGCTCGCATTCTCACGGGAAGAGGCCCCTCAAGATAGATGACCCAGAGTTGAGCCAGAAGAGGCCTTGGCCTGATGATCTAGCAGCACCGGATGAGGAGCCCATATTAGAGGAGGTGGTACAGGAGTCGATACTGATGGTAGCTATACAGAGAGAGATAGGGAGCAGCAGACTTCACATGGAGAGAGTAGCTCATGTACAGCTATGACCCAGATAGCTGAAGAGGAGGTCATGACCCAAGACCCTGCTGACCAAACAGATACCAGTGCTTGAGCACCATGATGTTTGACTTTTGACCCTAGCCCTTATCTTTTATATATGGATACTTTGTTCACTCTATTGGACAATATTTTTATTATGTTGGTTTTTTTATTTGTTTAAATATTTTATGTTGGATGTTGTTTTAACTTATATTTTGGATGCTAGTTTTTGAAATATTGGTTTTTAATGTGTATATATATGTCTATATTTTTGTTGTTTGGTTTTCGTACGTGTTTCTACTTTGAGGACAAAGTATTCTATTTTTGTGGGGTGTGGGAAGTTATGTATTAAGGTGAAGTCTGAGTAGCCTTGAGTATTTTTTCTTGATGTGTTTCTTTTTTCTTGTGGATGTTTTAATTTTCCATTGAACCGGCATGTTTAGGAAGTGTAGATAATGTGTAAATATATAGTAGTATCGTATTTTGGCACATACATGGTCTTTAAATGCTTTTGCGAATGATTTAAAAAATTAGGTACACTCAAAATTTTTGAGATTGTGGTTATTGATGCAAGCATGCATTTTGATTATCTGGTGATGTTTGTTCTGATAATGTAAAGGTAAATTGAGGGTTGAAGCATGACCTGTGAGTCTATACTTTATTGTGTCTGCAATGATGTGTGTATTGTGAGCTTATTTTGCTGTATTCATGTATCATATATGGACTCAAAACTTGCCTTATTACTCTAAGATTGGGTTGGTGATATGGTTGATTTTGAAGGGATCTTTGGCCTTTGTTCGTTTAGTGAGCCCACTCTTACCTAAATGACCTACCAAATGAGCTAGTGAATCCCTTGTCCCAAATTTTTGAGCTTCTCATGTACTCATTCTTTCTTAACACCTGGCTAGCTTAACCTTGTTTGATGAATTAGCTTGATATTGGGCCTGGTCTATGCTTGAACATGTGAACCTTGATTGAGGCAAAAAGCCTAAGTTGAGGGTAGCTACAAATTGTGGCCCTGGTTTGGGGAATAGATATTGTTTACTTCATCTCAGGTTAAAAGCCTAAGCTAAGGGTGGCTTTCATTATGGAAAAGTAATAAAAATAAGGTGGCTAGTTGGGAAAGAAAGAACAAAATGAACAATCATGAGTCGGGTGAGGAAAAAGAAATAAAAAGTGCCTTGAATTGAGAAAAATTAGCAAAAATGAGTTCAGAAATAAGGCACAGTTGAAAAGAAAAAAAGAAGGCATCTGAAGAAAGCTTGAAATAGGAGAATAAGGGTGGATTTAGTGAAAATGTTTGAGTTATGAAGATAAAAGTGTTAGTAAACATGGTTCAAGGATAGCTTTTAGTCACTACTTGCCTAAAATGCCTTATCAAAGCCCCATGAGCCTATGTTACATGCCATTAAGTCTTAATGTGATCCAAATACACTTGTCACCAATTAAGAAATTAAGTGTAGGGGCAAGACTATGGTGTTAGTCATTTTGCATGAATTTCATTTGTTATAGTGACAATGCTTCCACAGTCCCTGAATTCTAAATGCTTTTTGAGTGAGTAAGAGGGACTTCATTTCTGTGAGGGCATTTGCACTATTTGATTAACATATGACGATACTAGCGATTGTGGATGGGATGCTCCTTAGCTTAGCATAGTTGGGTTGCTAGATGCATCTTTGTGTTTTGTTTTGCTTAGTAGCCTTGCAATCTTGTTTTGAAAATGAAAGTTGGGTAGCTAAATTAGAGTAGTTGATATATATGCCATTAGTGTAGATGCTATGTATTTCTCATTGTCTACATAGATTGAGTCATCGCTTGAGGACAAGCAACAATTCTAAGTTGAGGGTGTTGATATGCTGTCAAAATACAGCATATTTGATGCCAAAACAAGGGATTTTGTGAGTTCTTAATGCGGCTTTAGGTGCTAGTAGATCTCCCCAAAAATACATCACATTTGGTGCCTCATATAAGGTATTTTGTGAGTTCTGAATGTGACTTTTTATGGTTTTTATGTGTTTTTGTGTTGTTACTGCAGAAAAGATAGGTTGGCATGATTTTGAAGGAAAATTGCAGATTTTCCTGAAGCACAAGACATACGAGCTCACTTACAAGTCATAGCACAAGCTACGAGTCATATGGTGATCTTGTAGCAAGAAACAAAGAGCAAAAATCCAAAATTGCTAAGTGGAGGTTAGCATTATAAGGCCACTTTATGAGTCATAGGTCTCAATACGACTCGTATAGGTGGAACCATAGCAGGAAACAGAGAGCCAAAACTTTAGAAGAAAAACTAGAGCCCAAGACTACGAGAGGAGCATATGAGTCTGTCCCAAGAAATGACTCATACCAGTGGTTTGTACCAGTTAAGTCCAAAATACCAATCACCTGATACAACACCCCAATTACGACGCATAGGTAACCCTACAAGTCGTACCTATGAGATGTACCAGCTGCCAGCTGTCTTTTTTGTGCAATTTTTAGGGCAAAATATGTAAACACTATAAATACTTAAAGTTAGGGTTTTATTTCGAGATACCATATTGTAAACATTGAATTTCACTTTTGAATATTCACTCAAGAATATTTTAGGGTTTTAGAATAGATTTTCATTTTCTCTTGGAAAACCCACTTTTGGGGAGTCAAATCCCATATTGTTCATTCTCAATATGTCAAGCTTGTGGTTTGTAACATATGGTGCTATCATTCTTCATTGCTTTGGGTAAAACTCTCAACTATGTGTTGTCTTCACATTTTTTGTTGGTTTTGCTTTAGCCATGAGTAGCTAAGCACCCACAACTTGGGGTTGTGGAAACCATGGGTAGTTGACTTGAGATGACCTAGGTTTATTATTTTTCTACAATTGGGGTTTTTCATGTATTGTCTATTTCTCTTCATTATGATTGTTGTTTGGTGGTGGCCAATACCAAACCTCGCCTACTATCATGATTCCAACAAAGATAATGATGAATAGGAAAAGCAAAGTAGAGGATAACATTCGATTGATGTATTCACGTCTAATCAAACAAACCTGACCAATGGGAGGTTGATTGGGAAAATAGGTAACGGTTAGTTAGCACACCATGGTTTCCGACCAAGCACCATGGTGAAATTTGACCTTCACCTTCATAAGAGGGTAGGAAGAACTTAAGTTACCATCCTGCATGCGAATTTCCAATTGTCGTTATGTTGTCTAGGGAAATTGAGTTAATGAACCATGGGAAACACAATTCCCAAGTTGTCCCTAAAATTGAGGGTTTTCTCGCGTCGTAGTGTAGTGCTTATTTTTGTTTTTGTACTTAACTCACAAACCCCCCTCCCATTTAGAGATTTTAGTTATAGATACTCGAAATAGTTGATAGTGAAATCTTATATTCAAACCCTGTATTCGCTATGGATTCAATCCTAACCTTTGGTTATATTAATTGCTAACAGCGACCGCTTTCTTTTGGAGCATTAACATCATCACCTACCATGTTAGAATTGAAGGCCTTAGTGAGAGATGGTAAGGTGGAGGTTTTCTCCCAAAAGGGAGATGGTGCCCTTAGGTCCCAAGGTAGATTGTATGTGCCTTGTGTTGATGACTTGAGAAAGAAGATTCTTGATGAAGCTCATAATTCTTCCTATTCCATCCACCCTGGTTCTTCAATGATGTATAGAGATTTGAGGGAAGTATTCTGGTGGGGTGGCATGAAGAGAGATATTGCTAAGTTTCTGTCTGATTGCCATAATTTCTAACAAGTCAAAGCCGAACATTAAAGACCAGGTCACCTAGCCCAAGATATAGAGATTCCTACTTGGAAATGGGAGAAAATTAACATGGATTTTATGGTTGGGTTGCCTAAGACTAGAAACGGTTTTGATTCTATTTGGGTACTGGTTGATAGAATGACAAAGTCGGCTCATTTTCTACTGGTTAAGACTACCTATGGTGCTGAAGATTATGCTAAGTTGTACATTCATGAATTTGTTAGATATCATAGGGTACCTTTGTCTATCATATCAGATTGTGGTTCTCAATTCACTTCTCACTTTTGGAGGTCCTTCCAAATAGGTCTTGGTACCAAGGTAAAGCTTTGTATGGCCTTTCACCCTCAAATGGATATTCAAGGAGAAAGAACTATCCAAGCTCTTGAGGATATGCTTAGAGCTTGTGTTTTGAAGTTTAAGGGTAGTTGAGATGGTCATCTTCCACTCATTGAGTTTGCTTACAATAATTGCTGTCATTCTAGCATTAGTATGTCTCCTTTTGAGGCTCTCTATGGTAGATATTATATGTCCCCGGTTAGATGGTTTGAGGTAGGGGAGATGGCTTTGTTAGATCTGGATCTGGTTATGAAGGCCATGGAAAAGGTGAGGTTGATAAGAGAAAGATCGAAAATCGCCCAAAAAGGTCAAAAGTCCTATGCCGATGTAAGGAGAAGGGATCTTGAATTTAAGGTTGACGATTGGGTCTATTTGAAGGTCTCACCCATGAAGGGTGTGGTTTATTTTGGTAAGAATGGTAAATTGAGTCCATGATTTATGGGTCCTTATAGAGTGTTGAGGAGGATTGGTAAGGTGGCCTATGAGTTAGAGTTGCCCAATGACATGAATATGGTTCATCCAGTCTTCTATGTGTCCATGTTGAGGAAGTGTATGGGTAACCCAAATGTTATTGTGCCATTAGATTTTGTGGGTATTATTGAAGATAATCATGAATATGGTTCATCCAGTCTTCCATGTGTCTATGTTGAGGAACTATGTGGATGACCCAAGTGCTATTGTGCCTCTTGATTGGTGGAAATTTTAGATAGACAAGTGAAGAGGTTGAGGAACAAGGAAGTTGCTTCCGTCAAGGTTCCTTGGAGAAACCAACAAGTTGAAAGTACCACATGAGAAGGTGTGGCGGACACGCAAAAGCGATATCCCTATCTCTGCCATTCTACTCAAGCCTAAGTTACTAATTCTAAGTCCCCTATGTGATTTCAAGCCTTATGTATCAGCCCTTATGTCATTTGCATGCATTCTTGTTTATGTTGGCAAGTTTACGGTGATTTTGACACATATTGAGATTTAGAAAATGGTGTTTAAGTTTATTATTGCATTCTTGTTGGGGCTAATTTCATCATAATTACTCCTCTTATATATGTTCCTTTGACATTTGGGAACGAATATTCCCAAGGGGAAGATATTGAAACGACCCCAAAAAAGTCCAAAAATGTGCCTCAGAAATGCCCATAATCGTAATTTCAATATATCTCAAAATCCATGCGTGATATCAAAAATCCAACTTCATATTCATGATCAGGGGGCAAAATTGAGTGGGAAATGCTTCAAACCCTGATTTTAGAGCAAACATATCAAAATTTTATTTTCCAAAATTTGCAAATTCTAGAGACGATCCGTGCCCCTGGCCCGACGCGGCCATGGCACAAATCAGTGTTATTTTTTTTCTAGTTTCCTGTTTCGGTCCAAGCCTTTAGGGCTTGGGCCTAAGTCTCTCTATGCATAGAAACACCTGCATTTACTCATTTTTTAACCTAATATCATTTAAGACATTCTCCAAAACCCTCTCAAACACTTAGCCAAATATTTCACTCAAAATCAAGTGTCCCAAACTCATTTCGAATCTTAAAGAATTCATTCAAGCTTCAAGTTCTCATCTCAATCTTCATCAAGAAAATCTTCAAAGTTGAGGTATGTGGGTTTCAACTATTAAGTCCTTTCACCTATGGTGCCCAACCTTCCTTTTTAAGCAAATTAATGTTTTCAAGTTGATTTATCAAGAGGTACTTCTTACTATGAATTTAACTATGATTTATGTTGGGGTTTCATGAAATATGGACTGTTTAAGCATGTTTTGAGCTATGAATCTATGTTTTATGATGAGATTTGATGAGGGGCTTTAATGTATCTTATATGAGGGTGTTATCAAGTGTTAGTGGGTTGATTTATATTAAGTTTTCTCACATGATTTCACTCTTGAATTGTGTGATTTTGAACTAGCATTACATACCCACTAAGTGTTTGATAAAATGTCCAGTTAAGTGTTCTTGAGTTTTTGATGATCTATTGCATAGCCTATGAGACAAATGACTTTATGATGATGAAAGTAATGTATGTATATGTTGAATTCATGAAAAGTATCTATAGTATTGCAAGTTGACCACACTTTTTTGAGGGGGTACTATGCCTCAATCACCTTGTTGGGGGGTGCTATGCCCATACTACTTTGTTGAGGGGTATATACCTTGACCACCTTGTCAGGGGGCTAGGCCCATACTACCACGTGAAAGGGTGTTTACCTTGACCACCATGTTGGGGGGTGCTAGGCTTGGACTACCAATTGAGCGGTAGATACCTCGATCACCTTCCAAAGGGGTGCTAGGCCTTGGATTCCAAGTACTAAGTTGCTTTCTCTATGATGATGGTCTCTTCCTACACAAATAATATGTTCTATACAAATATGATTTACTTTGAGCATTGATCATATCTGCCATATTGTTATAGTATTTCCTATTGCCTATGCATATGCATTTTCATTATGTTGCTTATATCTTGTTACATTGCATCCTAGATACTTAGTACATTCAACTGTACTAATGCATACTCTATGCCTACATGATGTTACCATGTAGGAACAAGAGCTCCACTTGATCATGCTCCTTTTCCACATGTCTAGTACTATCACTTGAAGCAAGTTTTGTGGGTCTTCAACTCCGAGGACAATAGCTATTGATCCTATGTTATTTAAAGACTCTTTTCTTTGTTTAGATGTTTATGACTATGAGAGTGAGCCCAGAAAGTTGTCTTGGCCCCCGCCTAATCTATGCTAGAGGTGTTGTTGGACAAGTTATGTAATTATGCTTTAATCTATGATTCTTTGATGTTTTAAGCTATGAAAAACTTCCCTTATCCCCTTTATCCTTATTTCTATTCTCTTATTGTTGTTTAATTGCTTCCATGACCAAGGATTTGTAAATGATATGCTAAGAGGCTTGTTTGGGGTCTCTTTCGGTTCCCATTCGCTGTGTCATGTGTAGGCCCTAGTCTTGGGTCGTGACACTTTTGTAAGAGTGAGTGATTTTGCATATTCTCAAGGTTATACATGTAAACATCATTGAGTGTAAGATATGGTATTTCTTTCTATAAGGGAACTTGCATTGCATTGCTAGCATTAGATTTAGTTATTGATTATGGATTGTTGATAGTACCTCACTTATCACAGTTGTGTTGTCACATACACTAGTCTGTATTGGTTTCCTAGATGGCTATCTGACTCTATTTTGAGAAGGTGGTGTGGGTATCTGAGTTTAAGATTGATGTGATGTATGTCATTGGGTTGAGGTCTGTGTGTTACTGTATTA
>DF366546.1:0-19322 GCA_000787875.1 Solanum virginianum
GAATGACACCATTCAAGCTTTGGAGGATATGTTGAGAGCATATGTCATCAACTTCAAGGGTAATTGCGATGATCATCTGCCATTATTTGAGTTTGCGTACAACAATAGCTACCATGCCAGCATTCAGATGGCCCCTTACAAAGCATTATATGGGAGGAGATGTAGATAACTGATTGGCTGGTTTGTGAGGTTGGTGAAGCTGAGTTGATTGGACCAGATCTTGTCCACCAGTATATGAAAAAGGTGAAAGTCATCAGAGAAAGGTTGAAGACAGCAGAAAGTCGTCAAAAGTCTTTTACGGATGTGAGGAGAAGAGACTTGGAGTTTGAGGTGGATGATTGGGTATGCTTGAAATTATCACCCATGAAGGGTGTCATGAGGTTTGGTAAGAAGGGGAAGTTGAGTCCACGTTATATCGGACCATACCAGATTGTGAGGAGGACTGGGAGGGTCACTTATGAGTTGGACTTGCCTTTCGAGTTAGATGGAGTTCATCCGGTATTTCATATTTCAATGCTGAAGAAGTGTTTGGGAGATCCTGCTTTGGCAATCACTATTGAGAGTACGGGGGTGAAGGGTAGCCTAATTTACGAAGAAAATTTCATTCCAAATCCTTGATCGACAAGTTCGTAAGCTGAGGAACAAAGAGATAGCCTCCGTCAAAGTTCTACGAAGGAACCAATTTGTTGCGGAAGCTATGTGGGAAGCTGGGAAAGCAATAAAACTCAAATACCCGCACCTATTCGTGCCGAATGATGATGATGTTAAAATGCCCCATTCTTAACACTATTGAATGTCTCTTTTCATTGAGTTGATGTATTAATCTAATTCTATTCCCGAGTCTAAGACAAAGAAAGATAAGTGATGGATAGTTGAGAGTTCGAGAGTTCCCGAGTGAGGAATGAGATAGATAAGTTATTCGTGCTTTTTTTCTACCTTTACTCTTCATTGGAGGACGAATGATCCCAAGGGAGAAATGATGTAACACCTTGTAAAATTATAAAAATGTCCCTAAAATATATCATGCGCATAACATCTTCCAAAGCTCCAATGGAAAATTCGAGACCGAATTTACGATCAGCGTAAAAAATTAAGTGAGAAAATGGTCTCGACCCAATTTAAGAGAAACCGGGTCAAAAAATAATTTTTGCTAATTAATGCAAAAATAGTGTAGATCCACACCCTTGGCACGACGTGGAGGGGGCGTGGAGACACACTTAAGTTTTTAAAAAAAAAATTTGATGAGAATTGAAATTTCAAAAAAATTCACGAAATACACTGGTCCGCGCCCCTGGCACGTCGCGGACCAGTGTACAAATTTTAAATTTTTTCTTTTAATTCAGGAAGGGCCTTTTGGTCATTCTCTATCCTATCCTAAGTACTAAAACGTATTTCTAAAGTCATTTATTATCGATTGAGGGTTTTTAAACCTACTTTTCTTAAGTTTCTACACAAGAATTCTTTGAGAGGGGAGAGAGATAGCTCTGAGGATTGAGGGTTTGAGTCCAAGTTCTTGAAGAGGAGTTGGTATTTCGTCATCCCAAGTATGTAAAGGCTACCCAAAACATGGGATTGTTCTCCCATGTGCCCTGATGAACGTAGTAGGTTGATAGTTGATAGGTCTTGTGATGCAATTCTTGAAGATTTTCTTAAAAATTATCTTTAATTTCTATATATTATCTTAAATTAATGATCATCATGACTTGAATTACCTATTTCACTAATTATTTGAACTATTTTACAAACTAACCATGTTCAATTACTAAAGTTTGTTTGAATGAACCTAGGGGTTGATGTCTAGAGCCGTGATTATGCAAGTATGCTTGATTTTTGTGGTCTGGGCCTTGAGATGAATATATTGATGATTGAAACTAATGAGATTAGAGTCTTAGAGTCTAAATGAGAGTGAGATTAGCCTCGAAAGGATGATCATACGCCTTGAGTAGATAAATGATGGAATGAGTTGAGGTTTATTGCTCGTAGAGGCTAGGTGATGGTAATTCTTGATGTGTTAATAGACTTATGAGCATGTCGAGTCCTGTGAGGAGTATTAGCACCGAAATGGGTAAGAGTGAGTCTCACTCGCACTCATTAACTACGTGGCCAGTGTAGGAGGGGATTGGACTGTGAAAGCGGATGTTTCTTTTGTCCCGCAGAGGATTTGATAGACTTCTTTTGGATCCCCAATAGACTCTTCCTTTACCCCGCAAGATATTGGGCGGATGTGGCAATGACATCTCTTCGTTGTATCATCACCGGCTCATAGGTTATGATTGTCGATTATAGAAACTTCTAGATAGGTTTCATGTTGATAGTACTCTGAGGTTGATGTGATTGTATGATGTCTTGATGGATGGTGATGTGATATAGTCCTGTTCTTACTCTGAGTTGAGGTTTGAGTGATTGATGAGCTGATGTCATTTGATATTGTATAGTCCATATTGTTTACTTTAGCCCATTTTACATACAGTACATTCCATGTACGAACGCCCCTTTGGCGTTGCATCGTTTTATGATGCAAATTTTGTGGACAGAGGACTTCAACCGACAAATCGTTGAGGTTCACAGATTCCCAAACAGAGACTTGGTGAGTTCTCCCCTACATTCGGAGGATGCCCGTATTTCCCTTTTTCTATTGCTTTGAGTTATTTCATTTGATAGTGATAGCCATAGCCTGTCATGGTACCTTCATAGACATTAGTTATAGAGGTTTCATAGACGTAGACGGTTAATAATTGATGTTGAAGTTCTTTCTTCCCTATTTCCTTTTTATATTAAGGTTGTTCTACTGTTCTTATTCCTTGTGATAGACATAGTGATAACTTTGATTGAACGAGTGTGATGGGACTGGGTGGTTCACTCCAGTTACGTCTAGGGCACCCTCCCGGGACATGACACTAACACACTTCTTTATTTCCTCTATGCGTAGAATTTCTTGGAATTTAGCTTTCCCAAGTTTGATTGTAAATGACGCATTTATATCATATGGATATTTGAAACAAATGATAAAGTATTATATTAAAGTTGTTTATTAGAAAAAATATATATATGTGAACTTATATTGAGTCCGTACCACAGGCCTTAAATTATCTAGTATAATTAAAAGGGGAAAAAATTGTGGATCTCACCATATTGCTTGTGGGTGCAAAGGCACATCCATTCAACGATATAATATGAGTTTCATCGACATCAATTAATTCACTGTCGACATTAATTAATGGTATGAGAAGATACACAATTTATGTTATAAAGATAAAATTTATATTATGTGAAGATATATATATGATTATTTGAGAAAAAATATTTTGTATTGTGAAATATGAAAATTAAAAAACAATAACTTATAGTTGATTGTCTCTTAATATTTTATATTCCTTATATTTAAAGAGAGAGTGAAACAAGCAGATAGACATACAGTGGGAAAATCTGAAGGCGTTGCTGCTAAGATTTGGTAGGTGAATTAGATGGACTTACTAAAGGAAGTGACAAAAAATTATTTTTGTCTGCATCAAAAATTATTAATTTAATATTACTAAAATCCTAATTATATTGGACTACAACTGAAAGCCTGGTTTTTCTTCAAAACAGGAAAAAACATAAGATTCACTAGTTTCCTCCCTAACTATCCTAGTGATTTGGACTTCATAAAATTACCTTCTAACCTAATATAATTGAAGATAATTAGAAGTTTAACAATATTAAATTAATAAAAATTCTTGAAATATATTTACAATACTAAATTTTCTATATAATTTTTTTAATAATCTTAAAATATTTTATTAATTTTAATAATAAAATATATAAACTTAATTAGATTTATTACCTGATTACAAAGTAATGGAAGAAGGGATGTTTTTTTGTTTTTCCCTTATCTTTTGAGAGGTTTGTTTGCCTTTTTTATCATGTATGTGGGGCAAAGATGAGATTTTTATCTTTTCATTCTTGTCCCAGTTTTTACGCGCACACCTCCATTTCGTTCTCGCCCACTACTCTGAGCAATAGTTTCATGAGAGAGTTCAAATTCAAATTCTTTGTTTGAATCATAACAAACATCATAAACTGTCTAACGCCACTCATAGGATTATTATTTTTTGTCTTTTATTAAGCCCCAGACCAAGACTGAAACACTCATCTTTTCCCCAAAAAAGGTGAAGAAGAAAGAATTCAGCTTCATCTTGTTTTTGGTGGACCCAATTGGATTCTTTATCTGTTTGTTCTAGTTGATGCAACAGAACCCTTCTTTTCTCTATTAATATATCTGGTTCTTCACCTTTGACAGAACCCATTTCTCTAAATCTTTTTGGTCTTTTCTCTAGGTACTCGATTTTTACCTGTTAACTTTTTCTTTTTCATCAAGGGCTCAACTTTCAAATGCCGAGCAGAGGGGAAATTTTACTACTTTTTTCTGTTTCCTTTTTCGGGGTCCTTTTGGCTAAAATCATCCTAATACTTGAATATTTATTCCCCTACATTTTCTTAAAACAATAAAATTTATACTCCTAAACTTTGCTTTATTTTCAGTAATTTTGACCTGTACGGTTGGAGTGGGGAGCACCACATGGATCAAAATAGAAAGCTGTTGATAGCACTCATTGCAGCTTCTGCTGCATTGGGAGTAATCATTTTCTTCATGATTTTCTTCTGGATTTATCACAGAAAAAGATTAGATAAGGACAAGAATCACAGCTCAGGTACATTTCTTGATCTTCACTCAATTATGGATCACTTGTACATATTTTAATGATTCTTTCACTCTCAAGATGTTGCCAAGGGGATTGTTACGAGTAAATTCAATTCTTTGAAGTCCACTTATAGTAGGAAAACATTTGTTTCTCTAATGGAGTACAACGCACTAGAATCGGCCACCAACAAGTTTCAAGAAAGTGAGATTTTAGGTGAAGGGGGTTTTGGATGTGTATACAAAGCTAAATTGGACGACAATTTGTATGTAGCTATCAAGAAACTACAAGGAGGAACTCAGGATGCCATTAAAGAATTTGAGGTACCGTTATTGATTGTAACTTGTTACTGTGTTTCTTTCTCACAAAAATTTGAATTTAATTTGCAGACTGAGGTAGAGTTGTTGAGTCAAATGCAACATCCGAATATAATTTCATTGTTGGGATATTGCATCCACGGTGAAACAAGATTGCTTGTGTATGAATTCATGCAGAGTGGATCTCTAGAAAGTCAATTACATGGTATTAAATTTTTGATATAACTCAATCAAGTCTTGAAAAATACTCTACTAGCTGTCATTTTCTTGATTTGATAGGAGCTTCCCGTGGATCAGCATTAACGTGGCACAACAGAATAAAAATTGCCCTTGATGTAGCAAGGTAGACCAGACCATATGCTTATTTAATTTGAAGGATTGACATTTGATATTAACAAATTGATTTGTTACATACAGAGGACTAGAATATTTACATGAGCACTGCCATCCCCCAGTGATCCATAGAGATCTGAAATCATCTAATATTCTTCTACATTCAAACTTCAATGCAAAGGTAAAACTTGATTGAAATTTCCATTGATATTGCAACTATGCAGTGACTTTTTCCTCTTAAGGTTGTGTTTAATTTTAGCTGTCAGATTTTGGCCTTGCTGTGTTGGGTGGGGCTCAAAACAAAAACAATATCAAGCTTTCTGGAACTCTAGGTTATGTAGCTCCTGAATACATGTTAGATGGTATGCATTATTAACTCTCTCACCTTTTACTTTCTGTAGAAATCTTATTTCCTTTGTATATAGACATTACAATGACTTGTCAACAAAAAGTTGAAAACACCATTTTCTTGAAGTGATTGATCATTTGTTAACGCAAAAAGCTATAATTATAACCAATTTACAAATAAGGGGCCAATAATCAAAAGAATTATTTACTTTTTCCAACCAAATTAAAGAGTATCTGTATTTCACTACAAATAATGAGTACTTTATGTGGTAGTGGTTTTTCTTGTCTCTGAAATTTGAAAGAGTTGGCAATTTCTTTTTTACAGGAAAACTAACTGATAAAAGTGATGTTTATGCTTTTGGAGTTGTACTTTTGGAGCTCTTATTGGGAAGAAGGCCCGTAGAAAAGCTGGCATCAACTCAATGCCAGTCTATAGTCACATGGGTAAGTAATGCTCTGACATCCAATTCATTTATTAATATTTTAACTTATCTATTGAAAATTGAACTTCAATACTCATAACTCTTTATGGAATTGTAGGCCATGCCTCAGCTCACAGATAGATCAAAGCTTCCAAATATTGTGGATCCTGTGATACAAAATACAATGGATTTAAAGCATTTGTATCAGGTTTGCTCCCATTCAGATTCATCAAATATTTTGGATTTCATGTACAATCCAACTTTTGTTTGCACTGGCTGACAACTTGGTACTTATTTTCAACTACCTCATAGCTCTGAAATTGAGACTGAAGGTCTGCCTGTGTTGTGGTAATGTGTAGGTTGCTGCAGTTGCTGTGTTGTGTGTTCAGCCAGAGGCAAGCTACCGTCCCCTCATAACGGATGTATTACATTCCTTAATCCCACTTGTTCCGACAGAATTAGGTGGGACTCTCCGAGTCGAGCCTTCGGAGAGCTGATTGGCTTCCAATTACGTATGGTGTCGGCAATTCCTGATCAATTTTTCATCACTTCTCTGCACATATTTGGCTATTATAATACAACTCATGAAGGGATGTTGCTCTTGTTAGGATATATACTATTGACCATGTTTATTTATTATAGTATAAATGTTTATTCAATTTAAATAAAAGATTTAATAGATTGTATATTTGTCTATGTGTCCGTCGTAGATGATTTTAGTGCACATAGTTTTAGGTTATGCACCGTTTGTTACAAGTATAAATTTTTGTTCAAAGATGAAAATTGGGCAAACCATCCATGTGATTGTTATAATAATCTTATTATATGTTTAAATTTACAAGTTTTTATTTCTTCAACTCATCAAACTAAACCATATAAGTTGAACCTAGGGAGCAAGTTTTATAAGGTAATTCACTGGATATGGGTGCAAAAATTTGAATATCCCTCCCTCATTTAGGCACTACATTTTCTACCCTCACCTTACATGTTACAGTCGGAAATCAAACGGGTTAGCCGTTAAAATCTAGTAGACTGAAAATTTGGATGATGAGTGTGGCTGTGTGAGGGTGGTCTCTAAAATTCAATATAACAGCACTTTAGCTCGCTTTGGAGAAAAAGCTGAAAATTGAAACAACCCTTGTGTTTAAGCTTTAGGACTAGAAACTGAATATTTTGGTAAAAATGAATACCACCAAACAATTTTAATGATCGCATCCAAGTTGTCCACTCACAGGACAGGACCATGTTGAATATGAGAGAATTCTTTGCAAAAATTTGGGCTGTTAATTGACATGGAGGAAAACATTTTTTCATGTTAATGCAAAATAATGTTACTTCGCATTACTTCTCTACAAAGCTTTCAAGAGAAAACTCAGTCTAAAATACCTGTCTAATATTGATATTGATTCTAGAAGTCTTAATGTACTCCAAGAAAGCAGAATCCTCTTCATCAGAAAACAGCAATTCAAGGGAGGATATCTCAGCATGTTCTTTATCAGTGAAGATCCTAGGGACACCTACAAGGCAAAACGTCAACTTAGTGCATTTCAAAAAACTATAAAGGGTTCTGGAAAATGTTTTCTCATTTCCAGTGCACCTCCAGATGAACCTAAACAATATGGCTTCTCATCATGGTCAAAGCATACAACCCTGACAGTTTTCAAAAGCGAAAAGATTCAATGAACCGACCAGTTCTCTATTGAATCACTTTGCACGTCATTATTTGGAGCACACTTTTTTAAAGCTCATGAAGCAATAATCCCCTGGAAAATTGAAAATCACCCCCTTGTTTTAAACAACAAGATGATAATTTTAAGCAACACTGAGCATTGTGAACTTCCAGCAAGCAATTATAGTGCCTACTTGCAACATCCAATAGAATAATCTTATATCATTAACTTAAGACATTTCACCCCCTTGTTAAACTCAAAAAGCACACTCCTAGGATTTTCAGGAGTTTTGACAGAGGTCATCAATAATTCAGAGATAGAGACCAGCTAGTAGAAATGAATCTTCAATGGAAATAAGATGTTGATACTTTTCAACAGCATTTCTCAATTACTTCGGCATATGAAAAACCTGATGATTTAACACTTACCGATGACCTGCTGTACCGAAAGATTTTCGATGAACTTGCAGTCTTTATATTAAAATTTATTTATTTTTCGTTTCCAATGGTGAGCCATTAAAAAATTAAAATATCTAAAACATAATTTTACCTTTTCGACAAACAGGCCATAGGAAGCTCAATGTGCTGAAAAAATATTTTAATTTATCGACAGTAGGGTTATGCAGTGTTACATTTTCAAAAAAATCTTTAGCACTTCCAACATATTCTTAAACAGTCATTTTTATAAATTCTTTTTACCTTGTTTAACAGCTTTCTGTCGAAAATCAAAAAATTACATTGTCACTGTTATTTTTATGTTTACCACATCATCTGTCAATTTAAGAAAACCAAAATAGTTGGTTGGCTACATGAACTTTCACTTTGTTGGTGAATATTTGATTCCCCCCTTGTAATCCCTTCCCTCGTTTTCCCCTCCCCTACCTGCCTACCCCCAACTTTTAAAAAAAAAATCAACTAAGGGCCTGTTTATCAATATGTATTTCGTTAATTTAACTTTACTTTTAAATGGTATTGGGATTTTTACATGGTCTGCCCATCAGGAAACATAAAGAACACATTTTAACCCCAGATTTAAGTAATTACCCAAAATAGCAAATGTACCAAAGTCGTTTAGCCCCATTTTTCGAGTAGTCACCCAAAATAGAAAATGGAATAAAGTGTTTTACATATTGATATTTGGCTCAAAGTTCATAATTATAGTACATTAACCATCACCTCATATCTTGTACATATTTGGGCGGATTACATTTTTATTAGGGGGTTTTGAGCTCATTACGTATTTTATGAGTAGGAAGCTTTTGGATGAAAGCGGAGTCGAGAAAACTAAAAACTGAAGAAGGTTGCGGACGCCCCATCTGCTCATGTCACGGGGCCTTGGAAGACGAGCTAGGAAAGTTGGCCAATTTCAAAGCACTGAATCAACAGGTGTTACAAGTCCCATCAGCTCATACCTGTGAATTTGGTGAGGAGGAGCTCATCAACCCTCCTCACACTGCAAGGTCCCTCGACGAGCATCTCAGTTTTTTCATACCAGAGTTCTGATTAGCATGACAGAGTTTTTATTGGCATGATTGGCCTCTTACACACCCTAGGCCATATGTAAACTCCCAGAAACGTCTTTTGAGGGGACATCATTTTGGAAGGCAAAGAACAACACCAGAAGCAAGGGCAACCGGTTTCTCCCATTATTTCTTGTTGGTTATTGATTTTAGTATTGCATTTTAGAGTAAAATTATGAGTAGCTAAATTTCTCATCTAGGATATTGATAGAACCATTTATTGGATGATCTCTTGTTAGTATTTATATATAATGTCTGTTTGCTGAAAAAACAGAATCGTTGAATTTGTATTAGGTCAAGGACACGCGTCATGATTTAGTTCGATTATTAGCATTCAAATATATTCATGTATGTAAGGAAAAGAATGAGACAAAGATCATAAAATAAGCAAAGGAAGTCATATGCCTCTGACGGTTTTCTCAACAGGAAAAAAAAAGGTACACAAAGAAAGTCATATGGAGCAGTGGATGATGATCTTCGTTTTCACAGGATCCAGTGATGTTCGAGTGTTCTTAGCTTTGGATCCGAAAACAATTAAGTAAATGCTATGAAGTTAAGACTTAGGGTATGTTTGGTATGGAGGAAACATATTGTGGAAAATGTTTTCTTATTTTTCCATGTTTGGTTGGACAAATTTTTGAAAATATTTCCTATAGGAAAATAAGTTCCTTAAAAATGAGAAAAATAACTTCCTTAATGGAAGTAGGGAAATGAGTTTTATAAGTGGCATTCTATGTTTCTTGTGAACTCCCACTCACCCAACACCCTCAACCCTACCCCTTGACCATCCCACCCCTATAATTTTTTGCTAGTACATATAAATGCTCTTGAAATAACATTTATTTGCTTACTTACCAAACACTAGAAAATACATAAGAAACCAACTTATTTTCCAAAAAAAAATTTTCTGTGAGAACGCTTCCATGGAAAATATTCTCCTTCGTACCCATACATCATTAGGGTCACTAAGCTATCCATGTATTAAATTTCATATAACTTATAAGACATTTAGTAGGTAGACAGGAACTGAGTTATCCATGTATAAAATTAATATGACATTTGGTTGACAATTTAGAAATTCGCATAACTAATACATGTATAGGTTATGAAGGAATCTATATGTTATTTATTCATGATAGAAAGTGGAATAACTAATACATGTAACTGATCGCTGCATAAAATAATACTCCTTTTGTCTCAATTTATATGAGTTAGTTTGAATTGACATGGAGTTTAAGAAAGAAAGATTTTTGAAACTTGTAGTCTAAAATAAGTCATAGATATTTGTGTGGCTATAAATTTTTTTTATTAAGGGTTAAATTGTTACTGAATATAGAATGTGCCATTCTTTTTGGGACTGAATAAAAAGGAAAGTAAGTCACATATTTAGAATTTCAAAGCTACATAAAAATATTCTATAAAATAAACTTGGATACTAAAAATCAAAGAAGAAAAAGTAAATAGAATAAAGGACATATATGATGTAACCAAGACTCGGATTAGACCAGTGGGAGGAGACTCGCACCACTTCCTAGTTGAGATGGGGCTACACCAGGGATCAGCTCTTAGCCCTTTCCTATTTTTCTTGGTGATGGATGAGTTGATGAATCTATTCAGGAGGAGGTTTCATGGTGTATGTTATTAGTGGACAACATAGTAATGATTGATAAGACATGGGATAGAGTTAGGTTAGAGATTTGGAGACAAACTCTGAAGTCCAACAAGTTTGAGTAGGACCAAGAAGATGGAATATACGGAGTGCAAATTCATTATTGCATTGTATGAACTAGACCTTGAAGTGAGGCTTGCCACGCAGCCTATACCCGAGAGAATTTAAATATCTTGGATCCATTATCCAAGATAATAGGGACATTGTCGACAATGTCACACATTGCATTAGGGCGACATAGATAAAATGGAGGCTTGAATTTGGAGTCTTTTATGCGATAAGAAGGTACCCACCAGACTCAAAGGTAAGTTCTACATAGTGGTGGTTAGATTGCCCTTGTTGTATGGGGTGAAGTGTTCGTCAGTCAAGAACTCACATATTAAGAAGATGTATGTTGTAAAGATGAGAATGCTGAGATGGATGCGTGGGCATACTAAACGCAAAAAGATTAGGAATGAGGTTAGTCAAGAAAAGGTGGGAGTAGCCTCTATGGTGAACAAAATGAGGGAAGTGAGACTAAGATTATTTAGACATAAAAGAGTAGGAGCGGAGACACACTAATGAGGGGATGTGGAAGGCTAGATGTTGGGGGACGCAGAGTGGCAGAGGTAGGCCAAAAAAGTATTGGAGAGAGGTGATTAGACAAGACATGGCACACCATATTATCGAGAACATAACTCTAAAAAAGGAGGGGAGGTCGTGTGTTAGAATAGAAGGATAGTAAGGTAGAGTGTTGTCTTACCTTGCCAAGGTTTAGGCTTGTTAGTGCATGTCGTAGTACTAATCGTACCCTTGTAGTACTAGGCATATGTTGTTTACTGTGTTACGATTATCACACTATTTTGTTGTTATTGTTCTTTCTTCTGGACTTTACATTGCTTTTCTGATTAATTACTATGCTTTCTTCATTGTTTTCTCCTTTTATTTTTTACTTGAGTTTGATGTACTTGTGATGAGGCTCTTTCAAAAATTGTCTTTCTACCTCCACGAGGCAGTAGCAAGGTCTGCGTACGCTCTACCCTCCCTGATCCACTTAGTGGGGCTTCACTAGGTAAGTCATTAAATCAATTGTAAAAATTCATGTTAGAATCCTACTAAATAAGGGTCATTTATGACCTTTAAAAATAAGTTTGTCAATTCATCCTGACTGCTAAATTTAAGATCACGAGGGTTTATTGTCTCACTCAAAAGGTGGAAGTATTTTTTTCCCAAACCCAAGTAAAAGGGGTTTAGTGGAATTTACTTTATAAAAATTTCTTTTCTGACTTCCTACAACTTCTATCAGTGACAATCAAACCAATAGCCACCCAAATACCCATTTATCATCAAAATATGCTCTGAGCCTAGTCTCAGAAAGGCATAAGATCACTAAATATTTGAGCCTTCTTTATCTGAACTTGAAAGTGAAAAAAAAATACTCTTAACTTTCTATTTTCTTAATTTAATAACTTGGTAACTAATAATGCTAAACTTCAGCATAAGCTAGTTCGTAAAGTAGTTCATGTGTGACCATCCTAGATCATCAAAAAATGGGAACAAGATGATTTATTCCCAAGTGAAATCAGCTGATTAATGTAAAATATCTCTACCAGTAGACCAAGAACGATTCAAAAAGTTTTATGACCTACAAATTTCTATCAACTACATGTAGATGCCCAAAATTCCTATGATAATCATCACCAAGTGCTAGCATACAACAAACAGAGAACTAAAACACAAGTAGTCAACTAACCGTGGAAGCATTCCCTTGCTTGTCCTGCCATAAGAATAACATCACCACTTCGAACAAACATTGCAAGAGGTGGAACCTCCCTAGACTTTCCCCCAATAAGGAAAATGCCTTTACAGCCCAAACTAGAGAGGAAAAAAACACTTGTCAGGCCTTAGTAATGTTTCCTACAGATCATAGTTTGAACTTGATTCAAGCAGAAAGAGGTGTAAAAAATCAGCATATACCTCATGCTAACAATAGGTTTACTCCAATCCTTCTCCATGTCATCAAGGTGGCCACCAAGCGTGTCACCTTAAAGGAGTAGAGGAAATTAGACTTAGCAAATAAGAAGTCAGCTGTAATGGCTCCTTTCTATATATACCTAATATAGGTATAGATTCAAGTCAAATATTTTAGAACAGGTACCTAGACCAAAGTAATTGACAATTGCTGCTTCTGCCTGGAACACTTCACCTAATGGCAGGGCAGGTGCTGCCATTCTTTCAGCCAGCCGGCAAAGTGCATCAGGTATCTTGTTGTGAGGCAGAGAAATATTATAGCTCCGCTGAATAAATGCCAGGAAAAAAATCAGAACAGATACTAATCAAGAAAATAAAGAAGTATGAAAACAAGTCCAAGATTAAATAAAATCAAGCACATGAACAGAGAACAAAATATACTGTATGGAGGAAGGAAGGAATGATGAGTGCATAATTGCTAAAAAGTCTCATCAGCAGGTGTAGACACCAGAAACTAATGTTAGTGCACAATGAATAAATTATTCAAAGACAATATATCATCAGTGCTTAGCTAAAATTACAATAAAATTTGTGGTCATAGATAAGGTCATGAAACAAGTTGAGAAGGAAGGAATGTACAATACCTCTTTCACTGGTATCAACATCAAGTGAAGAAACAAACGGTACCACAATAAAAACCACATGATGGTATTAAAAGTCTACAAAACTTGTTTGGTTCACATATAAAATAAGTCCCAGTCCTATGACTACTTTAAAAAATGTGTTACGATGCACAAATGAGAAATATTGAATATCCTCACATGTATGCAAATGGGCAACAAGCTATCTAAAAGAACCTTTGAACAATATACTGCAGTTTATGAGGAGAAAATCAGCAAGACCTTCGACCAGTCAAACTGCAATCCAAGGGTGCTCCACCGTAACTTACGAAGCAAAACAGAGGCTGGCACTGATTTGCATGTATCTCCTTTGGGCAATGCACCTGATTGTTCAAAAAAATTCCATTTTATGTCGTTCTGGATAATTTCCACCTCAGAATTATTGGTTCGATAGTAGTGGTCCTTTAGAATTAAAACTTTATCATCCTTGGCAGCAGCAAATAAGTCATTTAGAGGCCCATAAATTGCATGGTGGTTGGTCCTGTTAGGAGGTTGAGGAAAGCTTGTTAAACTCTCCTTTATCCATCGGCGTTGCACCTCAATAGGTAATGCTCCGGGAATGAAATAAAACCCTGCAACAATCATGCTAAAATATGGAGAAATAATGGCATCTGAACACAGAACAAAGTTGCAGCCAGCTATAAGCATTGCAAATTATGCAATAAGAGGATAAGGCATACCTGGATGACTTTCCAAGGAGAATACAGGAGTATCAAGATCACATTGAATTGCTGAAATGTGTGAAGGAAGTTTACCATTTCGATGGTAAGAATCTGAAATAGACTTAAAATCAATAACCTCCGACAAATCAACTGGTTTCGGTTGCTTTTTCCTGAATAGAACAACATACAAATTAGTGTCCCATTAGTTAAGGTAAAAAACATGGAACTTTAACAGCTTACTTTCGGGTACCATTCTCGTAATACAGCTTGTATTTCTTTTCGGCCTTCCTGAAAGCCGTTTGCTCTGCTTCCTCAGTGGAACCGTACATCTTTGAACTTGAGATAAGTCTTTCAATTAGGGTTTACGCTGTACGTGATCGGCTTTCATAACAAAATTTAACTTCTTTTGCCTGTTAGGTTAAATCTCCTCTGCGGTTGCACGCCTCCAAAATTAATGTCCATACAAAAATGAATAATAGAATGATTAGTAATTCTGAGATTATTTTTTATCATGTATTTAGTTTATTATTTTTTATTTAATTTTGTGTTTGGTTTAAAATTATATAAAAAAATTTAATTATGTCCTTGAACTATTATGAGTTTTTCTATTTCATGTAATTAGATATTATTTTTTTGTGACTTTTAACTAGTTAGGAGAATAATAATTTTATCATTATGTTTGTTATTTTCTCACTTGAATTATTTGAGTATAAATAATTGTAATCTTAATAAATCTCTCACTAATAAAATGTCAAATGTCAATCTTTAATTTAATAAAGATAAACCATCTATTATTAAAATGGAAAAGATGGTAAACAATTGTAAAATAGGCAATCTATATTTATACATAAAAATCTGAAAGTTATAGTTTTAATATAGTGTTTATATCTTTTAAAGCCACTCAACTTTGAAATTATATTTAACATCATTGGACTTTGTTTTGTATCAATAAAATCACTCAACTAATTAATTATAAAAATAAAATTGACATAAAAAATATTTTTTGTCTATTATGTAAATATGAAACCACAAATAAATAAAATTTAAAAATTTGACATGTTAAAGTTATTTATTTTTATATTATGAAAATATGAACCCGCAAATAAATATATTTTGTAAAATAATTTATTTTAATAAATTTACTAATACAAAATACAAATATAAAATATAAAATCAAGAAAATAAAAAAAGTGTAAAAGAATTTGAGGGACATTTTTGTCTTTATATATAATTTCATGGTATTAAATCCAAGGAATTAGCTAATACCACCAAATGGGAGGTATTAGTTAATACCATGTATGAGGTATTAACTAATACATGGATTATTTCCCCTAATCCCTCCTACCAAACGACTCCTAAGTATATTAGTAGTGTCTTGTTTGGTATTAGAGGTCATTTGGTATAACATATTAATAATATTTGTATTAGTTATATATATATATATATATATATATATATATATATATATAGTTTGGTTCGAATCATTAGAAGTAGCATGCATTGCATAAAAATACTTATTTATAAATATACCCTCCATATTTGTGGTGAAAAAGATGTACAAATAAAAAGAAGATTTTTTGAGTGACAATTGAGTCTTTAATCATGCTAATACATGCATTAAATCATTGCATTACTAATACCTAGAAATCTATGATATTGGTAATACACTTCTTTACACAATAGTATTTAACGAATGCAAGCATTACACTTTGTTTGGATGACTATTATGTATTGTTTTATGATTTATATATTGTATTGTGTTATATTGTAGTTTATTGTATCGTATTATATTGTTTCGATGAATACAATGTTTGGATAGATTGTATTATTCTCAATCGTTACATAATATCATACATCCATAATTTGAATGATAAACCTACAAGAAATTATAGCTTATGTGGTAGATACCACGAAAAGATAGGATAAATGATAAAATAGAATTATTAAATAATAATAGGGGAATCTTAGTAGTTCAGTCGGTTGTCTACCTGAACTCTCACCTTGTTGGTGAGGGTTCGTTCCCTACATTGTAATTCCCTCCCCAATTTTCCTTCCCCTTCCCCCAGTAAAAAAAATAAACAAAAAGAATTATTAAATAATAATAAAATAAAAATTGAGAAGAACATATAAAAGTATTGATGTAACTTTTCGTTGTTATCTAACGATTGATTTAAACAATATGATACAATGAAATTTAAATAACAATAAAAACAAACATTTGATTTAAACTAATAATATAATATAATACAATACAATACAACAGGTAACAACCGTCCAAACAAGGGGTTATGTATACATAGGTTGAAAAAGAATATCAAACAGGGTACTAATAATACACCAACATAATGCATGCATTACTTTTCTTAATACACTTTACTAAACGACCTCTTAATGAATACATTAGTTACACACTCTATTGTGTATTAAGGAATTTATTATTAATATCATCAATTTCTAGGTATTAGTAATGCAAGGGGGTTTAATGCATGCATTATCATGGTTAAAGACCCAATTGCCCCTCAAAATCTTTTTTTACATGTTTTCCACCATATTTGGAGAGTATTTTTTTAATCAAATTATTTTTTTAAAATTATACAACGTATGCTTTTTTAATATACCAAACCAAAAATGCATAAGAGACATTTCATCATAATTAATGCAAGCATAATTAATATAAAACATTACTAATGCAAGCAATACTAATACACTCTATTTAGCATTATTTTTATACATCACACCAAATGACCATTAAACCTAGTTTAGATGGTTGTTACCCCTTGTATTGTATTGTTAGTCTAAACAAAGTATTTGTTTTGATCGTTATTTAAGTTTTATTGGTATCCTATAATTTACCCCATAGTTAAATAACAACAAAAATATTCATTTTGTGCAATAGAATATATAAAAGAATTAAACAAAAAGAATTATTAAATAATAATAAAATAAAATTTGAGAAGAATATATAAAAGTAATGATGTAACTTTTCATTATTCTCTAACGATTGATTTAAACGATATGATAAAATGAAATTTAAATAACAATAAAAATAAATATTGAATTTAAACGAATAATATAATACAATATAGTACAACGGGTAACAACCGTCGAAACAAGGGTTAGGTATACATAGGTTGAAAAAGAGTACCAAACAGGGTACTAATAATACATAAACATAATGCATGCGTTATTTTTCTTAATACACTTTACTAAACGACCTCTTAATGAATACATTAATTACACACTCTATTGTGTATTAAGGAGTGCATTATTAATACCATCAATTTCTAGGTATTAGTAATGCAAGGGGGTTTAATGCATGCTTATCATGGTTAAAGACACAATTGCCCCTCAAAATCTTTTTTACATGTTTTCCACCATATTTAGAGGTATTTTTTTAAACAAATTATTTTTTAAAAAAATTATACAACATATGTTTTTTTTAATATACCAAACAAAATAATGCATAAGAGACATCTCATCATAATTAATGCAAGCATAATTAATATAAAACATTACTAATGCAAGTATTACTAATACACTCTATTTAACATTATTTTTATAGGTATCCCTACCCCCATGCATTCCCTTTGTACTCCATAGGTATCCCTACTCCCATGCTCCCAAAACTCATCATTGTTGAGCTCTCCATATATTTCATCATAGAGAGAATTTTGGTATTGGTAATCTTGATAGGGAATTTGTGGTGCATTTGGTGGAGGTAATGGGTGACATATATTAGAAGATGCATTTCAAAATGGAGTTTGGTAACGGACTTGGTTCACCACAAAAGGAAGATTCTCAAGTGGAGGGTGATATGTTTGTGGTTTGGGTGTGGTGTGACTTGTCTTGGATTGTTTGGATTGTTGTTCATTTGGAAACTGGGGTTTTGGTAGCTTCGGGTTCGACTTTGTGGAGGATAACATAGATTATGGTTTTGTCCCGGGGTAATGGTGTCATGACCCAACCTATGGGTCGTGACTGGCACCCGATTGGGGCACCCAAACCTAATTTCTAAGTCAAACTCAGATAATAGTTACTATTCCATTTATGGAAATTTCGATAGAGTTTCCTCTATTTTACTGACTAGCCACCTGAAATAGAAAAGTCCAGCGAACCCACATATGAATCACAAACATAGACATTCTTTGTTTTACTGACTAGCCACCTGAAATCAGAAAACCCCAACAAATAGAACAGATGGATCAACATACATATCCATATATGTGCGGGTCGACAATGTCACCGCTGCGGTTAAACTGCCCAACAAACACAGCAAGCAAACGTAATCTCCTAACTGACTGATATGTTTCCAACTTTCAGCATACAAACATAATATACAAACGGACTGACATAACCCATACTCACAGGAGTCCATAGACCTCTACACAAACATATTGACAAAAGAGACGGGACAGGGCCCCGTCATACCTAAAAGTGAATATAGTCCAAAGTGATCAAAATAGCAAATGTACCAAAAGTAGCTCCGAATCAAGGGAGCTCGTCAGACTGCAAATGGAGGTCCTAAGCTAGAGGCCCTCTACCCTGTACGTCTGAACCTGATAACACCGCTAAACAAAGCCGACCCATGGGCCAAGCCAATCCCGCCGTATCCAACCAACTTCGAAAAAAAATATATATACATACATATATATATGTATATAGTCTATTAAGCACGACCATAACCGGCCCGAGAACTGGTGAACGAAATTATAGTGACACGAATAGAGTAATGAGAGGCATATGCATAAAAGTCACTTTTTGAGTTCAAACTTAGTTACAAGCTCATATTTGAAGACGATGCATTTATCAAATCAAATTACTCCTTTAAAGTCCATTACCAAGCTTATTTCTCAATTTTTCCATGTTGTCATGAATTTGTAGATTTTTGGACTCTTTATGAAGAGTTAAAAAGGATCATTATGCCTAAAAAGTTATTTCTCAAATTCAAATTTAGTTACATGATCATGATTGAGAAATAACCTTACTTGTACCAAAATATTCATTTTGGAGGTCAAAATAGTACTTACTTTCCAAATTATCTAAAATTGGCAAACTTGTGCATTTTAAATGAAT
>DF366545.1:0-19894 GCA_000787875.1 Solanum virginianum
GGGACACACTAGGTCTTATAAAATCCTTCTTTAATAAATCTTTCAACTGCTCTTTTAATTCACATAATTCTGCTGGGGCCATTCTATATGGAGGGATAGAAATAGGTTAAGTGCCTGGAATTAAGTCAATACCAAAATCTATTTCTCGTTCTGGAGGTAAACCTAGAAGTTCTTCAGGGAACACATCAACAAATTCATTCACAAGTGGAACTGATTGAAGAGTTGGTAATTCTGCCTCCGTATCCCTTACTCTAACTAAATGACATATATACCCCTTATATATCATCTTTCTTGCCTTAAGATAAGAGATAAACTTCCCCCTTGGTGCCCAAACATTGCCTTCCTATTCAAGAACTGCCTCATTGGAAAAGTGGAAGTACATTCTCTTAGTTCGGCAATCCACAGTGGCATAACAAGAAGCTAACCAATCCATCACCATTATAACATCAAATTCCACCATTTCTAGCTCTATAAGATCAACCAATGTGTCACGGTCACAAACAGTTACTACACAGTGATAATAAACCCTTCTACCCATAATAGATTCACTGGTTGGTGTGGACACTTCAACTGGCTTGTTCAATAATTTGGGTGTCCTCTTAAGCTTTCCAACAACTAGTGGAGTAATGTATGATAGTGTAGAATCAGGGTCAATTAAGGCATATACATTATGTGAAAAGATGGACAGTGTACCTGTGACCACATCAGGTAAAGCTTCTATAGAACCATGGTCAATTAAGGAATATATATTATGTGAAAAGATGGACAATGTACCTGTGACCATATCAGGTGAAGCTTCCAAATTTTGTCGACTCCCCAAAGTATAAGTGCGATTCTGGACTCCGCTAAAGCTAGCTACCCCTCTTACACCTCTACAATGACCCATAGGTTCTTGTTGAGCCCTACCTATTGGAGGAACTGATGATTATGACACAATAGCTAGTCTAGTAGGTTGTGTTATATCACCTATTCGTCTCCTTGGGCAATCTATTATCATATGCCTTGGTGAACCATACTAATAGCAAGCATCTGTCCCAACATGACATACACCTAAATAACTTCTCCTATACTATCTACGAGGCTGCATAGGAGTTATTTGCTGGCCTGCTAAATATCCCACTGTCCGGGTGCCTTGCCCTTCGCTTCTTTGACCCAACTAATTTCTTCTACGACCCCTGGAGTTGTGGTGGAGCACTGGCTGTAGGGTAGGAAGATGATGGCCTAGGCGGTCTATTAGAAAACAGAGGCCTAAGCTCACTTTGGGATGGTGTAAACTGCCCTGTAAACCCGGCCCTTTTAAACTGTGCCTTTTCTAACTCTTGTGCCCTTCTCTTTTGCCTCTGGTCCTCCAATTTCTGTGCAAAAGCTTGCATTCTTGCTATACCCATATCTTTGTTCAAAGAAGCAATGGTACAGTCTCTGACCAGATATGTATCCAACCTATCCACATATCGGTGAACTCTATCTGCCATAGTAGCAACCACATTAGGAGTATACCTGGACAGGGAATTAAATTGAAGGCTATACTCCCTAATGCTCATATTCCCTTGGTGGAGGTTCAAGAACTAATCTGTACGGGCCTCTCGGATCTCTAATGGAAAGTAATGGTCAAGAAATGCCTCTTTAAACTCTTTCCAAGTAGTTGGAGGTACATCTATATCCTTAGATTGCTTCCAGGCTTCATACCACAATATAGCCATACCCTTTAACCTGTATGTCACTAACTTAACAGCTTCTGTACCACTCACATGCATGACATCTAAAGTGCATTGAATCTGATCAATAAAGTATTGGGGATCTTCATTAGGATCTAACCTAGTGAAGGATGGAGGGTCCCAATTAAGGAAATCACATATTCTCGTGCCAGCTGACCTATTTACACCACATGTACCTATAACTGGACCTTCCTGCCTTTGACTATGGCTAGCAACTATACGTGTCAATAATTAGACTGTATTTCTTAAATCCTGCACTATAGCATCAATAGGTGGTTATAGGGGAATTTCACTTCTTTTGGGTTCATCAGGAGATGAAGGAGTTAGAGATGTCTGTGATAGAGACTCATCTTGAGCCTCATTTCGTTGTCTCCCTAGACTAGCTAAACCAACCACCACTTCTACTTCCTTCCCTTTACCTTTGTTCTTCGTAGTTTCGGCATCCTTGCTGTACAAAATAATTTAGGGGTTAGACATAATCCACCTATTATACTTGGCTCTATGGCACGATCTAAAGAATGAACAGAAAGTAACAACTCCTAAATTCCTTGTATCCTCCTGCTTATAAATGTGGTGCATAACATATCGATAAACAAGACTCTACATAGACACAGCTTTGTAGACTCCCTAAGATGATCCGCTCTGATACCACTTCTGTCATGTCCCAAATCTCGTTAAGGTAGACTGGCACCCATTGCCGATAAGGCTTGGGAGAACTAACCTGTATATATACTCTTTCTATATATATTATAAGGAATTTCTACCTTCAGTATACCTTTAAAAATGTAAACAGCACTAATAAGCCAAAAGGAAATGCATATGACTAGGCCGTTAGGGCCACGTTGTCTGAAGTACAAGATATGGCCACACTTTAGTTTACATGGTCTACAAAGCCTCTAGATAAGGAAAATATCTGATAAGGGTCAGGAAAGGCCCCGCCTTGGCTATTGTACAACACAAAAATATAAGCTCTAGACATGCAAAGCTCCGAAGCAACCTGGAGCTTGGTAACCATAGCTGGATATCTTGTACTTTTATTGGGGAGATCTACTTGCACCTGTACCTACAGCATAAAATGCAAGTCCCCCATAAGGGATGTCAGTATGAGATAATGTACTGAATATATAATGCAGGAAATACCGTATATGAAATAACAACTTAAATGAAACTATGCACTGATGTATGATAAGATACTACCTTTAGTTATATTATGGGATCATGTACTTTATATTCTTTATATCACTTTACCTTTATTGTAAAATCTGTGCATAGCATGTACTGCAAAAGACCAACTAATTAGTGGTAAATTGTATCGAGTTTGTCCTTGGCTAGGCTCTTCCTTAGCCCCTTGGGCTGCCCCCTGTTATAGGATCATCCCTGGCTAGGTGATTCTTCCACCCCTCGGGCTGCCACCTATCTATAAGCAATACACATTACTTTTTAATTACCTTTAAGATGATCTTTTGGTGGTCACAATATTGGAGTTATATAACTGTATAGGCAGCATGTCATATGTAGATAACCATACAAGACAATATGACAATGAAAAGAGTATGTTACACAAATAATGAAATGCATATGAGATGAAACAACCTATGAATTTTAGTTAGCAAAAAGAACCTATGTAACTTGGTAGCAACATATGTATGTAGATTTGAAGGTGGCTATTTATAAAAGCATATGAACATTTGAAAGAGTGGAGAGATGGTTAATAGTTGTGTCGGAGTTGGTAAGTGCCTTTATGTGCCAAGGAAGACTCTTCTACGACCCCTGGAGTTGTGGTGGAGCACTGGCTGTAGGGTAGGAAGATGATGGCCTAGGCGGTCTATTAGAAAACAGAGGCCTAAGCTCACTTTGGGATGGTGTAAACTGCCCTGTAAACCCGGCCCTTTTAAAAAATAGCCTTACATATCTTGTTGTATGACCTCGCTATTACCTTGAGATAACCTTACCTTCCTCCAAATAATTAGCTACAACATAGTAAGTAATAAAACTAGCATTAGCAGCCAATAGACACATCTTGACAGCTCATTCTTATAAAAGCAACACACGGGTAGCAAACGGATAACTACAAACTCGAGTGTATTCTTTCAACCCTTTCCACCTCTAATCATATTTTCTAATACACATTCTCATATACATATTATGTACAGCCTGTTTTAGGGCCATAAATGCCTTATAATAGCTGACAAAACAGAGCACACAATAATTTTACACAATATACAAATGGGCGGCATAACATTACACCTTTTCGCTACATTTCGATGTCGACAATTCCAAACCTATCCTAACTTTAACCAAACTATTCTTAACAAATTTATACATAATAATAGCCTTAAAATAATCTCAAAATAGTACCAAATTAGCCCTGAAGGATGTGAGGCAATAGCCTACCATCCATCAGCCCACAAGTTCCAATCAAGAACATAATTGCGATATCACGTAAGAGCTTATTTTTGCGGACTATAAAAGTAGTAAAATAGCCTAATTATATTACTATTAAACCAATCTTTGTTAAGAACATAAGTCTTAATTTATAATATAGCCAACTACGAAGAGAAAACCCTTTGTAATTAACAAGTAAATGCATAGCAATGTTTCCAACATATGTTGTCATACAATTTCTGCACCAACATAACCAACATAGCCTCTAGTTTATCATGGAATAAGTATAACAAATACATGTATATTTTTACTTACCTTAGCCTTCAAGGTTTAGGTCTCCTTAAAGAACCCTAGAGGTTTGTTTTGGGTGCCTTTAGAAGTGAAGAAATGAGAGAAAACTTTTCCTTAGGAAAGCTGAAAATTATGTTCTAACTTTAATAGAATAAGTTGCTATTTTGAGCACTTTTTAAAATGCCTCTTGGCCGAATTACTCCTAGATTTTTGACCACATATTAGCATTTATTAGAAGGCTGGTGATGCAGTGCTTGGTCATTATACTTGGGCCTAAATGGGTCACCAACTTGATTGGCCTTGGTTGGCCATTTTCCAAATAAATCTTCACTTACTTTGGGCATAATTAGTCAAGTAAATTGTGATGTAGTTGGGCCCTTTCTATTCTTTATATTAGGCTGTAAGTATAGCCCATTTATAGTGCTAAAACATGGGCCAAAGATACACCCTTAACACAAACTTTATCCATTATCGGAATTGGACAAGTTCGATGTTAGGCCTTGTCTCTGTTTAACCAGTAAGCTTAAGCTAAGCAAGTAGGTGACTCACCTGCTAACATTCTAAGTCTTACAAGCACCTCAATTCTCTCACCTTATTTAAGGTCGTAATCTCCTCAATTTGACACAAAACATGTATATACTCGACCCTCTCAAGCGTTAGTTACACATATCGCCCTTTAATGCGAGATTAAAGCACTTTTAAAAATTGGCATTAATTTGAAAGTCCATATCATGTTTCATGTGCATAGTACTCATACATGTAATATGTGGGATCTTACACTAGCTTAACCTTGTTTGATGAAATACCTTGATATTAGCCCTACTCTATCCTTGAACATGTTAACCTTGATCGAGGCCAAAGGCCTATGTTGAGGGTGGCTGTTGTTGGTAGCCCTGGTTTGAGGCATAGATATTGTATACTTTACCTGAGTCTAAAAATCTAAGTCAAGGGTGGAGTTTATTGTGGAAAAGTAATAATAATAAGGTGGTTAGCTAGGAAATCAAGAAATAAATGAAAAATCATGAACCGAGTGAAGAAAAAGAAAAGAAAAGTGCCTTGAGTTGAGAAAAAATAGCAAAAATGAGTTTGAAACAAAGGTACAACTGAAAAAGAGAAAAAAAAACACTCGAGAAAAGTTCAAAATAGGAGAATAAGGATGGATTGATTAAAAAGGGTTGGATCATGAAAGCAAAAAGTGTTGGTATACATGGTTTAAGGATAGATTTTAGTCACTACTTGACCAAAATACCATAATAAAGCATTCTGAACCTATATTACAAGCCTATAAGTCCTAAAGTGATCCATCTCTACTTTATCACCAAGCTAGAAGATAAGTATAGAGGCAAGCCTATGGTGTTAGTCAGCATCCACTGAATTTCAGTTGTGAAAATTCTTGCTCAGTCCCTGAATTCTAAATGCTTTTAAATGAGTATGAGGGACTTCTTTCCATAAAGTGAATTTATACTACTTTAGTAGCATATGACTATACCAGTGATTGTGGACACTTGATGCTCCTTAGCTTATCATAGTTGGATTGACAAGTGTCTCATTATGTTCTTGTTTGCTTAATAACTTTGCAAGCCTATTTTGAAAATAGTAGTTGGGCACCTGAATCAAAGGAGCTATTGTATATGTCATTAGTATAATTGATGTTTATTTCTTTTTTTTTTGCATAGATTAAGTCGTTGCTTGAGGACAAACAACAATTATAAGTTGAGGGTATTGATGTGCTGTCAAAATACAGCACATTTGGTGCCTGAGACAAGGGATTTTGTGAGTTCTTAAAGTGACTTTTTATGATTTTGATGTGTTTTTGTGTTAATCTTACAGAAATAAGGTTGGCATAATTTTGAAGAAAAGTTATAGATTTTGCTGAAGCATAGGCCATACAAGCTGACCTACAAGTCATAAGATGTATCGTAGTAAGAATCAGAGACCAAAAATTTAGAAATCTTCCAAGTGAAGGTCACTCCTATGAAGAAATCCAACGAGTCATAAGACACACTACGACTCATATAAGTGGACTCGTAGCAAGAATTAGAGAGCAAAAATGTTGGACCAAAAACTGAAGGCCAAGACTACGAGAGCAATATACGAGCCATAGCTCAAGCAATGCCTCGTACCTATGGGTCATACCAGTTTAGTCCTAGATGTCAATAACCTGATATGAGACCCCCGACTACGACTTGTAGGTTATCCTATGAGTCATACCTGCAAAACTTATCAGCTGTCAGCTGTCTTTTCTGTGTAAATTCTAGGGTTGTTTTGTAAATACTATATATAGTTTTGCATTAGGTTTTTAGAAAGGAGTTCGACCTGGAGACATTCTAGAATCACTCTTTGAATCTTTTCTTAGTGTTTTTAGAGTAGTTTCTTGTATTCTCTTAGAAAACCCATTTTTGGGGGATTTAAAATCTTGTGCTATACACTTTGGATATCTATAAAACTTATGGGTTTGAAACTTTGGGTATCTTCACTTTTCATTGTATTGGTAAAACTCTCAACTATGTCTATTATTTGCATGCTTATGTGTTTTACCTTCACCATGAGTAGCTAAGAACCCACAAATTGGGGTTGCGGGAACCATGGTAGTTGACTAGAGATGACCAAGATTTCTTACATTTTCATGATTGGGGTTTTGCATGTATTATCTATTTCCCTTCGTTATTATTGTTGTTTGGTGGTGGCCAACACCAAACCCCACCTACTATCACAATCTCGATCAAGATAGTGATGAATAGGAAAAGGTAAGTAGATGACAAAATTCAATTAATGTATTCTCATCTAATCAACCAAGCCTGACCAAAGGGAGGTGGACTGGGACAATAGGTAATGATTACTTGGCATGCCATAGTTACGGACCAAGTGCCACGGTGAAATTTGAGCTTCACCTTCACAAGAAGGATGGAAGAACCTAAGTTACCATCCTGCATGCAAATCAGCAATTGTAGTTATGTTATCTAGTGTAATCAAGTTGATGAACCATGGAGAACATAATTCCTAAGTTGTCCCCAAAATTGAGTGTTTCCTCCCATTATAGTTAGTGGTAGTTTTTTTTAATCACAAAAGAATCCCCCCCCCCATTTAGAGATTATAGTCCTAAATATTAGAAATGATTTATGATGAAGTCTTGTAGTCAAGCCCTGTATTTCCTGTGGATTTGACCCTAACCACGGTTAGGTTAATTGCTGACAACGACCGCTTTCTTATAGGAGCGTGGACATCATCATTCCTTCACTAGATCTCACTAAAAAAACCTATCTACAGCTTGTAGAACAAACCACGGCCCTTAGAATGGTTTGTAAGTCCTCAAAAATTACAAATATGCAGAACATTGTCTAAAATCATACCAAATCCTATAATTCTACAAAATAAACATAAAAATACATCAAACACACTAACATCGCTTTGAGAATACATAAAATTCAAAGTTTTAAGCATCAAAAGTATTGTATTTTAATAGCACATCAATGTCCCATATGAGGAAGTTCATTTAGCATGAGCCATATTTGTTTAGTGTTTGTGCAGATGGGATTATTCATTGTTGTGTACTTGAGATAGATATGATACTCATACTTGAGGCTTGCATTCATTACTTGTTGGTGGGCATCATAGTGGTATCTAGATAACTCATAAGATTTTATAGTATGGCTATTACTGGTCTATCATCCACCAAGATACTGATGATTATGCCAAGGCTTGTGATAAATGTGACAGAGAAGGTGGGATTTCTTGAAGACATGAGCTCCATCTTAACCCCATCATGGTGATCGAGTTGTTTGATGTATGTGGTATAGACTTCATGGGGCTATTTATGAACATAATTAGAACAAGTACATCTTTGTTTTTATGGAATATATTTTAAAATGGGTAGAACCGGTTGCACTGCCCAACAATAAAGGTAAAAACATCACAACATTCCTCAAGAGGAACATCTTCTCAAGATTTAGCACTCCTCGGACAATTATAACTGATAGAGGTTCTCACTTTTGTAATAGAGTGTTTTGATCACTAGAGAAGTATGGGGTGACACATAGTATTGAAACTCCTTATCACTTCATACAAGTGGGCAAGTTATGTATCAAATTTTTAGATTAAGCAGATTCTATCGAAGACCATGAATGCAAATCGAATGAATTGGTCACGTAAGCTTGATGATGCATTATTAATATACTAAAATGGATTCAAGACTCCATAGGTATGTCTCCTTACCAATCTATGTTTGGGAAGTCTTGTCACTTACTTGTAGAGACTGAACACAAATCAATGTTGGTGCTCAAGAAGTTGAATTTTGATTAGAATAATGCTTCAAACCTAAGGTTGAACCAACTTAATGAACTTGATGAGTTTTCTTAAGAGCATATGAAAGTTCAGCATTGTACAAATAAAAATGAAATTGTATCATGATTGCTGAATTGAGCACCACAAGTTCACACCAGCAGAATTAGTACTATTTTTCAACTCCATAATGTGATTGTTTCTTGGTAAACTCAAGTCAAAGTGGTTGGGCCCTTATAAAATTAAACATTCTTTCTACCATAGAGTCATTGAGGTAGAATCAAGTGATGGTTTAAGATTTAAAGTAAATCGCCAAAGGATCAAATAATACTTTGGGAATGATGAGAAGATGATGACAATTGAAGTGTGGCCACTTGGTATATTTTGAGTACCAACTAGCCTATGTCGTGATGGGACATTAAATCAGGCACTGCTTGGGAGGCAACCTAAGATTTACTTTTCATTTAGTTGTAATTGTGTTTCATTTTAGTCTTTGACTAGTAAATTAGCTTAGTATTTGCAAGTTTGTAATTTTCTACTTACATTTGTAAAAGTTATAGGCTAACCACTTATTTTTGTGAGATTGTGGAAGATCATGTTGGAAAATCAGACAAATTCAAAAATCAAGAAAAGTAGGATTTTACGAGTTAGTTACAACTCGTGAATCAAATCGTGACTCGTAGTCACTGTCCATAAATCAAATTCTAATGAGAAAAATGTCCTAAGGGTATTTCTATGAATAGACATCATAGTCCAAGAAATCATTTATGTGTCACAAATAAAGTTCATAGAGCCAAGTAAGTTTTAATAATTTTCTAAGTGTTGGAGGCTTTTACAACTCCTATTTATGAGTTGTATTCTCAATTACAACTCGTATGTATGGAATCATCAAAAGTCAAAGCTAAAAACGGACATAAGACTTTATGAAACTAGAATCATAAGCCGTAGAATCATTCATGTCCCATAATCAGGGCTTCATAAGTCAGAACTGTCAAATAAAAACTTAAGTCGACCATTTATAATTTAGATAAAGGGTAAATTAAATTACCCTTCTCACTTTCTCCCTAATTTTTCGACCACTACCCCCATTTTCAATTATCTCCCAATCCCTAATCCCCTTTCTCTAATGAATTTTTCAGCCACCATCACTATTCTGGCCACCTTTTTTGATGTACTTGGATGAAACCCAAAAACTTCAAGCAAAATTTTCTTTCTAAATCAACCCTACAAGAATTTTGGTATGTTTTCTTGGTTCAACACTTTTAACTTCGAATTAGGGTTCGATTATAATTGGTTAATTTGTAATGATTCATTATCCAAAATTGTGATTCAAACTTACATGAACTATTTGTGCCCTAGCCTCATTTTGAATGATTTGATTGAAGAATGAAGTGATTTAGGACACCATTTCAGTGAAATTTCATTGAAATTGATTAGGTTGCACTGCTTATTAAAATTCGTGTTGAAATTGGGTAGAAGAAGTTCACAGTTAAATTGCTATTGTGAAATGGGTTATGATGTTAATATCCCATGTTTTAAATGGATTAGACTTGAAAATTGGAAGTTGTTGATATATATGTTGTTTGGATTGGGTTGGATAAGTTTCAGGCTTAAATTAGATTGTGTAAAAATTCAAATGGTTCGAAATTTTTTGCACTCAATTCTTGGGTTTATATTATTGATGTATTGTCACATTAAAGCACATTTGATGCTTAAAAACTTAGGATTTTCTGTTTTCTCAATGTGACATTTATATTTTTTATGTGTCTTTATGCTTAGTTTTGTTGGAAAGTAGGTTGGAATAATTTTGGGGCAAATTGCAGACTTTTTTGGATTTTTATGATTTATGAGACCCTCTACGAGTCGTAGAGTGGGTTTCGTGAAGATTTTTAGTGAAGTTTAATTTCTGAAGTTCATCCACATGAGACCTCTATACAAGTTTTAGATCACTCTAGAGTGGTTTTGTCAAGATTTCCAGTGAAGGACCAGTTGATGCAGATGAAGTTATGAATCAGTCTACAATTCGTAAAGTGGATCCATAGCAGTGAATTCCAAGATCTCAACAGCTGAACACGAGACCACGATTACGACTCGTAAGTTAGTTTATGATTCGTAAATGCCAGTTGTAAAAAGTCGCTGACCAATTTTTCTATTTTTTAGGACTTATGTTTAAATAGTATAAATAGTAATTTTAAGTTTAATTTTGAGGAGAGTACAGTAGAGGACGTCATTAGAAAGTACTTTTAGGGTTTTGTACTTGGAGACTTCAATATTGGAGGAGAATACACTTGTGAATTCATTCTACCTTCAAATCTTGTGATTCTCAATATATTTTGGATTTGTTTGTTCTTCAACTCAATTAGGTAAGTAATTAATGATGTTTTCTTGATTCATGATTTCTTCGTCCACCCGTAGCATAAGTAGCTAAATCTACAACATGGGATTGTGGAAACCATAAAGATCTAACCAAATAAACCCGAATAATTTGCAATTCTTGCAATAGGTATTTATATATATTAATGAATTCTCTTCGTTTTGCCTATTTTCTAGTCATGGCCAACATTAGAACTTGCCTAGAGTTACCTTCCTGATCTAGATGGTAATGAATAGGAAAAGAGACTGATTAACATGATTTGATGATATGTTCTCGTCTAATCAACTGAACTAGACCAAGGGGAGGTTGACTGGGACTATGGGTAATGGTTAGTATTGCACACTATGGAGATGGGCCAAGTCAAGTAGTGAAATTCGCCTCTCACCTTTGACCATTGGGCTTGGTGAACATAAATTACTGGTCTACATGCTATACTCTAGTCGAGAATTAGGTTATCTGGGGATATTAAGTTGGTGAATCATGGGGAACACAATTCCCAAGTTGCTCTCCATTATTGATTATCTCTTACTTTAGTTAGTTTGGTTTATTTTATTGTTAAACATTGCAACCCCCCCAAGGGAATTGAGTTGTTAATTACTTGAATTGCGTATTGGTGAATTCATTGTGAGTCTCCATATTCTCTGTGGATTCAACCCTAACCTTGGTTAGGTTTTGTATTTGACAATAATCTCTTTATCCTCTAAAAGAGAGGTGTAACCTGGGCGCGATCAAAGATTATGGTGCTGTTGCCGGGGAATACGTCTAGAGTTAATTGAATTAATTTACTAGTAATTGTAATTCAAGTGTTAATCCTTAGTTCCCTTGTATTTTGTTTTTGTTTTTGTTTTATTTCTTTGTAGTGTATACTAGTAGAGTATTCCCAATATTAGGAGGCAAGGAAATCCGTTAACTCCACTTGATCTAGAGATCCAAAGAATTACAAGAAGAATGACCTAAGAAAATGCTAACTCACGGGTAATACAGTCTTGAAACGAAATGATAATGATGATGATTAGAATGATAACCCACCTTCTTTGGAGAATATTCCACAGCCTAGGAATTTTAATAAAAATGCTTACCAGTGGAATCAATATAGATTGAACCCTGTGGCTATGGATATGATAGGGGCTATTATGTTGCCACCCCTACCGACTGACACAAAGTTCACTGTTTCTAGTAGATTACTTCAAATACTATAAAACAATAGATTATTTGTGGGCCTACTATCAGAGGATCCATATAGCCACTTGCAAAATATGGCATTTGTTTGTAAGAGTATGGTTAGGACACAGAATATGTCTATGGATTTTATGGGACTTTGTGCTTTCCCATTATCTCTTACGGACAATGTTGCGTTATGGCTATCTGAGCTCCCACAGAGTCCAATCACTAGTTTGATAGAACTGTAAAGGGCTTTCTTAGCAATGTATTTTATTAAATCAAATTGGCTCAAAATAGAGGACCAAATCAATCAATTTAAGCAATTCTTTTGTGATTCAATCCTCAATACATGGGAGCGATTCAATAGATGCTTGAGGAACGCACCAGATCATGAGATCCTTGGGAATGTCTTGGTGGAAAATCTTTATCAAGCTCTAGGTGCTAATAGTCAAGCATTTGACGATGCCATCTTAGGAAGTTGATTTTTAGAGCAACCATTCGCAGAGATTCTTGAATACATAAACATGGAAGTCAAATCCAACCATGTTTCAAATCCCAAGAATAGTTATTTAGTGGATTGTGCACGCACTGTTCATAGGAGTTCTAGCCAAGCAAATGTATTCCCACAAAGTTACGATATGAAAGACAGGAAATCAAGAATTAAGGGGATGTTTGACCAATTGTTAAAGAGGGCAGATACTCATGATGAGACATTGAAGGAGATCAAGTCAACATTGACAAGATAAACCTCAGACTAGGCTTACACTCTGTGGCCATTCAATAACTCAATAGTCAATTTACACTTGTGTCAGCACAACTAAATCAGATTCAAAGAGACATGATGACAATCTCCAAAAAGAAGGTAGAATTTCGTGATAATGATGCACAAGATCTTGATGAAGTTTGATTACTCAAGCTAGGTAAGTCGTACCATGATAACAAATAAGGCACTAATGGGGAGGCAACCCAAGTATTTTTTATGTTTTAGCTTAGTTTTCAGTTTATTTTTAATTTTTGTATTCTTAGGTAGTTGTTTGATTGTGTTTTTATTGCTATTTTTAACATTTGTTTTGTTGCATATAGGGTGCATGTGAATTTTATGAAGAGTATGCCGATAAAAGACTAAGGTAGCATAGTTTGTTGAGAAATGTATCAGGTACAGTTTCTACGATTGGGCTTAGAAGTTGTATTGCACTTTATGACTCGTAACCCCATCTCGTAGAGATTTCCAGTGAGTATGAACAGTGTACACTCAACCCATGAGCCAACTTTATGACTCGTAGATCGAAATATGAGTCATGAATAGGATTTGTGGAGCTCTAGTAAGATTCTGTATTATTCTAAGTTTTGAGCGTTCTACAACCTACGATTCATAATTGGCTTTTGTAGACCCAAGCCCAATAATTTTAACCATTGACCCGATAAGGGTGTAAAAATGGGGTCAAAACATTTTGATGCCACTTTTATCGTAATTTGACCGCAATTTCCCCAATATTTTATTCCCCTCTATTTCTGGCCAACATTCGGCTTTTGTGACCCATTTTATGATGAATGTTTTGGCAACTAGGGTTTTATGGTTATTTTTTCTCTCTCATCATTATCAAATTCATCTCAACTTATGATACTATAGCCCCAAAAGGAAATTGCCTAAAGATTGAGGCCTTTAGGAGGAAAGTCATTGCTGAGCCTACAGATGATGATTGTTCAGGTGATGAGCAAACCCAGCTGAGTGGGTCAATGGAGATATACAATACCCAGCCTAACCTAGAGATTCCTCGACCATAGACGAGAGTTGTTGCCAGGTCTGGGCAGCCTCAAATTTAGAGTGAATAGTCCTTCTCAATCTGACGAGAAAGATAGTGAGTAGATTGGGAGTAGTATACCCTAGATAACCCCTTCTAGAGAGAAGCAAAGTTTAGCGGGCCTTTGAGGATACAGGAGATGTCGAGTCCTCTATTGCACCATCTTCATCGTCAGCACCGGATGCTACTACTCATTGGTGGTGCCTCAAGGGGATGGAGGTCATATTTTTAGAGGGCATTTATCCTAAGGAATGGGGCATACCCTCTCGTTCGAAATATGAGGAGCCCAAGGTTATAGATGTTAGACTGAGTCATGTCCATGTCTGAAGGACACAATGGTATGTTATGGGCTCGAATGGTGGATAGAGGCACTTGGTAGGTACTTCTTGATTATGTTTTTGGAGTCTTACATATCTTATGCCGCCACAATTCAGTGATCTTCCTAAGGGGAAGAGACCTATCACTCAGCACAGATTGACAGAGGTATGGCAAGAGGTCGGCGGGTTGACATTTCTGAGAAGATGATTCGCTGTGTTCTTTTTAGTCCACAGTACTATATCTCTAGTACGACAATGGAGTTTGACAATAGTTGGGGCAGGCTAGAAATCCATTGATATAAAGGACTCAGTATATAGGACTTCATTACTGAGATGGGTAGCAGATCACATTGCGGAGCAGGGTCAGGAGTCTACTTGGATTACCACCCACATGGAGCCTATTATCAAGGCTTCACTCTCTTTTCCCGCCAAATATTTGTAGATAGTTGTTAGATCCCACATCTGGCCTACTTTTATATGTAACACTTTGACATTAGAGCGAGTAGTATTGGTTGTCAACATCTTGGTTGATAATGACAATGATTGGGTCCAACTCATAGCGGAGCAAATCCATGAGTCAGCACTCAAAAGGGCCACCTTTATCCCATTTCTAGTTTTGACCTATAGGCTTTATCTTAAGTTTAGGGTGGAGATTTTGCACTAGCTGGAAGTTAGTTGAGGCTGAGTATACCTTGGAGCCCAACTTGATAAAGTCTAATGAGAACTCGGTGGCACTCCGACGGGCACAATTGCCGCCACCACTATAGATGTTTGCCTTGAAGCTACCACCTGAGGTTTAGAGGACAGCCACCACTAGTACTATTGCTGCTACTACTGAGGAGAGACCCCAGTAGCCCAAGGCAATCAATATTTAGTAGAGTCCTACTACAGCTGCTCCTGCACCAAAGGCCACCACTTCACAACCTTCTACACTGGGCATGGTTTATGTATCTGCTATTTTTATTTAGGTTATGGCATAATAATTATCACATGTTGAGGCCCATTTATCTCAGCTTATCCAATAGCTCAGGCCATGGGTCCGGCAGGCTGTTGCAGATTCACAAGAGCGGAGCCGGGCGTTCACCATCTCTGCTATTCAAGTGTGTGTTTCTAGAGTGGACACCCATATTAATGCCTCTGAGGATCGAGTTTAGAAGAGGTTATTTGAGGCTTGACCTTCATATTTGTCAGCCATACATCAGGAGATGAGAAGCTTAGGGCTGACATGACAGCTTTACTTGTGGCACCTGTGACATTACTAGAGACTATCTACAGAGCCGCTGTTTGATTTATTTACCTCCATGGAGCCTTCACTGACTTTTCTTGGAAAGAAACCTTGCATGGACTCAGAGGCAAATGAGATGACTGTACGTGTAAAGGTTTTCAAGGATGATGAGGATGAGGAGGACGAGCTTGAGCTGGCATTGAGGGTATTGAGGCACAAGGATGAGATGATGCTATCTCGTGAGTATGATAGGACGAAGGGTATTGGCCCCTCCAGACAGAGTGAAGGAGCTGAGGAGACTACTTGCAGGAGGGGGATGGCCAGACTCAGCCACAAACTGGCGCTTAGGCACCAAAGTATGTTTTTTAACCCCTACTTATTTTATTTTTGTTTTATTTGGTGCATTGGGGACAATACATAATTTTCGCGATGGCGTGTGGGTAGTTATTGTCCTTGTTGAAGTCTGAGTAGCTTATGATCCATAACATCCCCAAATTTTGATCCTGAGATTTTCTTGCTTGTGTTCTTTTTCCTCATGGATATTTAATTTCTGTTGAACCGGTAAGTTTAGGATGTTTAGATAATATTTGTAGCCTATAGTACCAATATTTATGGCATATAGCATGTTTTTTATGTTTTGTGTTGAAAATTGGTAACCGTAAATTTTTTTTGATTAGTAGTTAAATGGCAACCATGCATGTTTGGGTGTTTGGCAATAATGATATAGAAGAAGACGAAGAGAGACAGAAATATTGTATGTATAGGTGAGTGAATTGTTGTTATTTTTTCGTGAAGACGTCATGGTGGGTGCGGGATTGTTCTAATAAGTTAGGTTAATTGAGACATGAAGCATGATCTGTGAGTTACTTGTTGATAATGTATGCAATGCCATGTGAGTGAGATCTTATTTTTACTAGATTCGTGCATCTTGTGCTAATTCAGAACTTATCATATTACTATAAGTTAGATTGTACATTAAATGGATTAGGAAGGGATCTTAGGCATTTGTTCTCTAAATTAGCCCACTTTAGCCTAAAATTATGAACCAAATGAAGTTTTATCCCTTGTTCCAAATATTTGAGCCTTACATGTACCAATTCTTTCAAAAATGCCTAATTCGCCTAACCTTGTCTAGTGAAAAATCTTGAAATTGGCCTTGGTTTTTATTTCAGCATTATGAACCTTGATTGAGGCAAAAATCCTAAGTTGAGGGTAGCTACCAAAAGTGGCCATAGTTTGGGAAATAGATATTGTGTACTTCAATACAGGTTAAAACCCAAAGTTAAGGGTGGCCGGTGCAAGGGTAAAATCACAAAAATAAGGTGGTGTGTTGGGAATGAGAAGAAAAAGAAGAAAATCATATATCGAGTGCAAGAAAAAGAAAAAGATGCCTTAGATTGAGATTAAAAGCAAAATGAAGTGTAGAAATGATGCAAAAGCTAAAAAATGAGAAGAAAATACCTAGAGAAGCTTGAATATTGAAAAAGGGAGAATAAGGTGAAAATATTAGAGTTGGGACTGTGAAAGTGATGAAAAACATAGTTCAAGGATGGCTTTTAGTCAATATTTTTCCAAAATACCATACCAAAGCCCCTTAAGCCTGTGTTACAAGCCTAGAAAGTCCTAAAGTGATTCGAGTCTAGTTGATTGAAAATCGGAGTCATGAGTATAGGGGCAAGCCTATGGTTTTAGTCATGATGCATGAACATCTTTTATGAGAGTGAGTGTGTTTGCATAGTCCCAAAGCTAAATTTGAAATCATCAATGAGTGTCAGAAATGAGACTTTTTTTGTGAAGGCACTTTCATTGCATTGTTAGCATTTCACTTGTATAGTGATGTGGACTATTGATATTTCCTTGTTTGTCATAGTTTTGTTATCAAATGCACTAGTGTGATTTTGGTTTGCTAAATAACTATCTTATCTTGTGTTGAAAAATTGGTATGGGTACCTGAGTTTGAATTATATGCAATGTATGCCATTGGGTTGAGGTATGTGTATTGCTTTATTGTCTATGCAGATTGAGTCGAAGATTGAGGACAAGCAATAATTTTAAGTTGAGGATATTGATATGCTGTCAAAATACAACACATTTGATGCTTAAAACTTAGGATTTTGTGTGTTCTCAATGCAACATTTAGGTTTTTTAAGAGATTTTTTGCTTAGTTTTGCAAGAAAGTAGGTTGGCATGATTTTGGGTAAATTGAAGACTTTTCTTATTTTTTGTGGTTTACGAGACCTTCAACGAGTCGTAAAGGATTCTATAAGTTGTGGAGTGGGTTCCATGAAGATTTCTAGTGAAGTTTAATTTCTGAAGTTCAACCACATGAGACCTCTATATGAGTTGTAGATCACTCTATGAATCCTATAGACTGGTTTCGTGAAGATTTCCAGTGAGTTCCAGTGAAGCACTAGTTGATGCAGATAAAGTCTACGAGAGTATAATACAAGTCCTAAATCAGTCTATGACTCATAAAATGGATCCATAGCAGTGAAGTCCAAGCTCTCAAGAGCTTAATACGAGACCCCGATTATGACTCGTAAGTCAGTTTACGAGTCATAAATGCCTGCCGTAGAAAGTCGTTGACCCATTTTTCTATTTTTTAGGACTTTTTATAAATACTATAAATAGTAATTCATAGATTAATTTTGAGGAGAGTACAGTGGAGGACATCATTAGAAAGTACTTTTAGGGTTTTGTACTTAGAGACTTCAATCTTGGAGGAGAATACACTTGTGGATTCATTGTACCTTCAAATCTTGTGATTCTCAACATATTTTGGATTTGCTTGTTCTTCAACACAATTGGGTAAGTGATTAATTATGTTTTCTCAATTCCTGATTTCTTTGTCCACCCATAGCATGAGTAGCTAAATCCACAACTTGGGGTAGTGGGAACCATGAAGATCTAACCAAATAAACCGAGATAATTTGCAATTCTTGGAATAGGTATTTACATGTATTAATCAATTCTCTTTGTTTTGCATGTTTTCTAGTGGTGGACAATATTAGAACTTGCCTACTGTTACCTTCCGATCCAGGTGGTAATGAATAGGAAAAGAGATTGATTAACAGGATTTAAGGATGTGTTCTCATCTAATCAACCAAACTAGTCAAAGGGGAGGTTGATTGTGACTATGGGTAATGATTAGTATTGCATACTATGGAGATGGGCCAAGTCTTTGATCAATGGGCTTGGTGAGCTTAAATTACTGTTCTACATGCTATACTCTAGTCGAGGATTGGGTTATCTGGGGATATTGAGTTGGCGAATCATGGGGAACACAAGTCCCAAGTTGCTCTCCATTATTGATTGTTTCTTGCTTTAGTTAGTTTAGTTCATGTTCTTGTTAAACATTGCACCCCCCACCACACCGTGGGGAATTGAGTTAATTACTTGAATTGCATATTGGTGAATTCGTTGTGAGTCTCCATTTTCTCATTGGGATCGACCCTAACCTTGGTTAGGTTTCATATTTGACAACGACCATTTTATCCTCCAAAAGAGAGGTGTAACTTCAGCAAGATCAATTATTCATATTGTCTTATTTGACTTGTTACGTATAATTGTAAATGCACATGAATGGGTGAAAATAGGACTTGAAATTTTCAAGCATTTAAATTCCAATTTACAATGGTCTTTTATGCCCCATAGTTCAATCTATGGACATTTATTGCCCTTCATAATATGAATTTCAAAAACCTAAAAAAAAATTATCAATCGGACTAGCCTATTTATGACCCGTAGTCTGATCTACGAGTCGTAAATAGGGTTTATTATTTGGACCCTATAAGTATTCTCAGGACTCTACAACTATGACCCTATTCTACGACTCATAGTTTAATCTATGAGTCATAAATAGAGTTTGTAATTGTAGATCCGGTAACAGATTTTATTAATGCCTTATATTATGATTGGCTTTTACGACCCATAGTTCCATCTACAACTCGTAATAAACCTCCTGTACTTTTAATGGTAATTAAAATTTCATAAAATTATATGTTTTTGTCTTAGTCATTTGGACTCACTAGTTATATTATGCAGGTACGATGGCCGCGAAAGTTGATGCTACTAGACAAGCTGAGGCCAGGGCTCTGAGGCAATGGCTATGGGAAGAGCCTACTGAGTTCAAGCATAGTAGGCCAGTGGAGGAGCTTAACATCCACCCAAATGAGGTGTCGAGCCATGTCAAACATGAGCTCAGTCCCATCAGATTGTCCCAGCACTAACCCAAGTCACTGTAGCACTATCTCCCCAGTCTGATGAGGGAGGTCCCACAAGGAGCGCGAGCATATATTTTCTAGTTTAGAGGAGAAGTACCAGTTCGGCTCTATGGACCAGTATCA
>DF366543.1:1384-13959 GCA_000787875.1 Solanum virginianum
AATAGGAAATTGGTATCTCTGTCATGCAGTTGGCCAACGTTATTCCTGGAGGTGTTGGAGAGGAAGAGGAGGATGGTATTAATCAGCTTTTTCTACATGTTGACATTTCAAAGCCAGGACAGAAGGAATCTCTGCATTTTCTTTGTGGGCTATATCCAGATGCTTTGGGAATACACTCAGTCTCATTGAGATCAAAGACCGAGTCTAGTGGCTTTCTTGCTGTTCCAACCAATTACAGTGGCCCAGTTTTTCAGTAAGTCTTTCTCTGATGTGCGGTTGTGTTATTTCGACCCTTGAGATATCATGTTGTTCTGTATAAAAGACAATTGTATTTGGAGGTTTGGCTTTATGCGTGTTTCTACACATTCAGATACCATGACCTAGTTGTTCATTCATTTCTTCTGTGTAAAAGACGATTGGATTTGGACAGTAGTCAGATTTAAGCTCCATGGTTTAGTGAGACACCACTTGACACAAAAGTGAGTAGCTTTTAAGTTGAGTCCAATATTTGATGGTATATAAAAAAATTTAAGCGCACAGCAGAAAATAAATTAATGGAACATTTTGTTTGGTGGGCACGGCTATTGACTTGCTATGCTTGTGGAGGGAACCTTTACAATAGATAACTGTTGATTTATGTTTACTTATTCTGTTTCCACAGATAGACGTCTTGCCTTTCATTTTAAATCTGAATTTATCTGCAGGTCATTTATACAGGGAAATAGTTTGCCTTCCATTTTAAATCTGAATTGATCTGCAGGTCATGGAGGACATATGCTGAAACTAGAACTGTTAAATATTCCTCAAAGCTTTTCCAATATGAAACAAAAAATGGTCTCTTCTACCATTTGTCACCAGCATCACAATGACATGTCAATTTTGCAAAAGAAATTTATAACCTTATGAGCTCATATCCTTCCATCTGGATAACGAGAAAAGTGTGGAGAAGTATCTTGTAGAGATTTATGATGAAACTTGATGCAGAATGATGCGGACCAAAAATGATTGTTTGAACTGTTTTTGGAGTAAATTTTTGTTATCTAGTAAGTTGGGGTTATTTTTTGCTATTTAGTAAGCTAGGGGTTTATTTTTGTATATGAAATAGTTTGTTCCGTTTAGAAAAGGAATTGTAACATTTTGGGGCATTAGTTATTGATTGTAAAAAAATTCCAAAAGGAAATCAAACACTGAAGTCAGTGTTCTTCCCCAAATCCCGATCTTTTTCATTTCTTGTTCTTCTCCGATCTTTTCGTGCATCAAAACTATACACCATCTATTCATAGCATTTAGATCATGAAAGTGAAAGTAAAAAATCTTTTCACCTGGGCACCAAGGCAGAGTTTAATCGCCTAAATTACTTTTTCTTTTTAATCTATACTAGTGTTTTGTTGGATTAATAATTTGAATAAACTATCATAACCTGCTACTGTAACTCATTGTAGAATGTCAAAATTTCTTTCAACTAATCCTATTGTAGCATTATCACTATATATGAATATGCGTAAAGTATTTTTGGCATCATAACAGTGGAGAGTATGTCAAAATTTCTTTCAACTAATCCTATTGTAGCATTATCACTATATATGAATATGCGTAAAGTATTTTTGGCCTCATAACAGTGGAGAGTAGGGGTCATCTAGTGAGTCAAGATTGACACGTTAATCAGGATAAGGGGATGGACATTCATATTAAATGAATAAATATTGCTCCAAAAGTTTACTAGATGAACTGGAAGAAAGCAAGTTCCTTTTTAAACTTGTTTACTGGCTGTGTGAATGTGGTGCTTTGTGCACTAAGCTGCCCTTTTTAATCGGCTGTGATCACTTGAAAGATCAAAGCTATAAGCAGTGGATGATGCTGATATCTTGATCAATTTCTAATCAAGTTAGGGAGAGAATAAGTTGGAGTAAAGAATTAAATGTTTAAGAGGGTTACCACCTTGGCTTCTATAGGAAGAGTGAGATATCTATCAACCTAAAATCGGAATTTGACCGTTCATTATTTCGTGTGTTTTTGGACATCAACAACAACATGCCCAGTGCAATCCCACAAGTGGCGTCTGGGGAGGATAGAATGTACGTAGACCTTACCACTATCCCATAGAAATAGAAAGGTTATTTTCGGAAGACGCTCAACGCAAATATATCATCCCTAAATCATAAAATACTAGATACGAAAATGACTATAATGGAAAGCAATGGGAAACTTATAAGTAAAATACACATAGCAAAATAAATGACGGTTAATAACAATAGAATTATGTTAAATTAACTATTTATTTCTCTAGTGGTTCTTTGTTGAGCAATGGAATCAACAGTTTGCGAACAAGGATCACACACACCTGCTAAAGCTGCTTACATAGAGAAGTTTTGGTAGTGTATCAGCTGAAAATTTTCTTATGCGAAAAGCCATTCTGTTCAATATGTGCATTTGTACGTCGTCAACGAAGGATACCTTTCTTTCCTTTACTCTTTTACGTGAACAGTTTAGGTGTGCAGGTGAACCAAAATGGGAATTAAATCATCTTTGCTGTTTTAATGCTTATCTCCAGTTTTTAATGTCTAATATCATTCTAGTTTCTGATTTATCGAAAGATACTCTTGTTCCAGTTCCATGAGGTCTAGTTTCTGTTTGCATATTGCTTCTTTGTTCTCAAACCAGCTGACTCTATTCTGTGATGAATTTGTTTCTGCATGTCATTATTCGTGCATAAAAAAGATCAAGGGATAAAGGCCTTTTATTGTGAACAGAGGATTTTATGTGGCTACTTAAGACTTGAGACTTGGAAACTTTTTAAAGTGGAATGAGAGATGCACTGCACAGCTTCATTGAAGAGCGACGAATTAACGAAAGCCTTTTTCCAGTTGGTTCACTCATTAATGACAGAAACCAAGGAGCTTCTCATTCCTAATCTTTCGTTTCATGGTTCTTTAAAGTGTTTTGTGTAGCTTAGGAAAAATGCCAAGACCTCTAAAAGTTGTCAGAGAGTATGCGTACTCAAGAGTCAGAGAGTTCATCGAAGGTAAAAGCATCAGGTTAAACGGAATCAATATGCATGATAGGTCTCAATGAATGTATAGTTTGCTTGTGAGCTGTAACGATTTACAATTGTCTTAATCGCGGAATATCATTGACTAACAAGGATCCTTCTATTGTTTTAAGAGATCAAGACCATATTTCCTTTGTTTTCGATATCTGATTCAAGCTCTGCTTTCTACTTTTCAATTCATGGATTTTATTTGTCATCTTTTTGACACTTTGAGACTTTGATCAGAGGCATGATATTGAGGTCTGTTATTGTTGATTATTGCCAAGATCTTGGAGACATTGCAATTCCTTTGTCCTACTTTAGGTGCCCTAGTTTGATATTGGTGGTCATTCAAATTCATGTGTAATAATACATTTCGGAAACAACCTCTTTATCTCTATGAGGTAGTGTGATAAAGTTTGCGTACATTTTACCCTCCTTAGACCCCACTTGTGGGATTCCATTGGGTATATTGTTGAAAAGAGATAAGTGTTTATGGTATACATAAACTATCTCTTTTTTTGAATTAAATAAGTATAAATTTTTGAGAAGGGAGAAGACTTTTGAAACTTGTGGTCTAAAATCATCTATAAATATTTGTGTAGTTGAAAATCATTTCATGAAGAGTATAAGAGGAGTTTTAATTTAAAATTGTTTCTAATTCAATTAAGGTGATTTTTTTTTTGGAACAGACTAAAAAAGAAAGAATGTCACATAAAATGAGACGGAGAGAATAAGAATTTTTGAGAGTGAAGTTTTATACCTAATTATTATTTATTATTTGAAAAACATACATTCAACGGTGTATGTAACTCTCTTTTATTTGAAAAGATCTTGTCATATAACGTTCAACATGGATAAAAGACAAAAATTAAATAAACTAGTATTAGTTAAAAGTTAAAGAGTAAAGTGTTACTATTAAATTAAAAAATATATATAATTTTTTCAAATAATTATTTTACAAAAAATATTATTTTTTTTTAAAATAGAGAGTAAAGTATTATTATTAAATTAAAAAATATGTATAATTTTTTCAAATAATTATTTTACAAAAAATATTATTGTTTTAAAAAATCCCCCTACCCCTTGCCCTGTTCCTAGACACTTTTTAGTCAAGTGGCTGCCTTTTTTCAATTATTAGGTTAAAAATGAAGAACAATATTTTAAATAGGTTGGAACAAATGAAAAATACAAGTAAAAATAGCTTTAAATTTAATTTAACATATTATCAAATTTTAAAATATCCATCCCACAAGCGGACATAAATAGTACTTTTTCTGTCTCGTATTAACTAAATTTTGAGGTAATGCACATATATTAAGAAAAACATTCTGTTAGAACCCGTATTTTGGTACGTTGGGCCAGTTACGAACTTGGGGATCCAACACCTCTTGTGAGTGGCTAAGACCTGAAATTATTGTTACATATACATATGTGCACGTACAAGGAGGATACACAAATAACTCCCTCTTCACAAGTCTTAGGAAAAAAAATCTAGAACCTTGCAAAATTGTCTAGTGGATATCGGATAATTTAAGGAGGGACCAAGCTATCTTAATTCCTTAGTTGTTAGTATATGCATATACATGTTCAAGACCTAAAGTGTTGGGCAAAAGTATACTTATATTTTTCTTGTACAAGAAATACCAGGTTCTAGAACTATTGGTGTGCCAAGAGTTGATTGGAGCATGTGTTAAGCTTGACCAAGTTATTGATATTCCTTTTAGTCTCCTTAACTTATATTAGCATTATATAAACATACATAATTGTTTAAGAAAGGGAAAATAACATCTTCTTCAAGAAAATGTCTCCTTGACTTATATTAGCATTATATAAACATGCATAATTGCCTAAGAAAGGGGAAATAACATCTCTTTCAAGAAAAACCTTGAAAAATACCTCTCTGTGAACAGTAACATACGGGTTACTGTAGCAGTCTAGGAACTTGAGTTTATTGATCTTTCTTCCGAATTCAAGCCTTCAAGCCTAGTATATGGGATTCTCAAACATCGTAGAAGCAAGAATTCGACAAGAAAATACTTGAAAAGTTAGAATCGAAGTTGTGAAATAGTGAATCAATTTTGAAGGTAAGTGAATTTTGTCTTCTTGTGAGTAAAATTGAAGCTTGTAAATGGTTTAAGGGTTGTTAAATGAGTAACATAACCAAGAAAATTAGTTTGAATGGTTGAGTTTTGAGTTTATGGAGTATTTAGTTCGAATTGGACTTTCGTGGAGACAAGTGCGATTTTGTTGGTTGAAATCCTTATATGTGAGTTTAATTAGCTTGAAATAATTCTTATGGGATAAATAAACATTAGAACTGGTTGGAATGCACCCTTGTTTAAATTGGTTGAAATTGAGCCTTTAAATTGAAAAATTGAAGCGTTTTGACGCTAGGACTTCATGTTTGTAACAGCCTGGCCCAACACTGTGAGGTATTGTCCGCTCTGGGGCGGGACGCACCACCATCCCCCGCACGGTTTTGTCCTCTTGGGTTACCCCAAAAGGCGCCGCACAAGTTAGTTCCAAGCCTTTACATATATAGCCCAGGAACTCCCCCTCTTCTGCCGATGTGGGATTCGCCTGGCTGAGTGCTAGGCGGAACGTATCGCCATCCCTAACACTCACCCCCGTAGGGACCAAGCGTCCTCGCTTGGGTTTGCCCCACCACCGACGAGTCGAGAGTCGGCTCTGATACCAACTGTAACAGCCTGGCCCAACATTGTGAGGTATTGTCCGCTCTGAGGCGGGACACGCCACCATCCCCCGCACGGTTTTGTCCTCTTGGGTTACCTCAAATGCACCTCACAAGTTAGTTCCAAGCCTTCATATATATAGCCCAGGAACTCCCCCATCGATTCATAATATTTGTCATGGCAAACGACCCGACCCATCGATTCCTATTTTCTATTGTACTTGTTCTATTCTAGAAGAAGGACAATTTGGACCTGTATTTCTTTGATTTTTTTCCGTATTGTTAGTGCCTTGTACGCGTGACAACCAAATCCTTGGGTGGTATTTAAGTTATGACGATTCTCAGTTTAAGATATATGTTCTAATTAATTACTTCCGCGCGATATTTTATTATCCCTTTTAGCTAAGGTTGACTTGTTCTAGTGGAATTGAGCAAGTTTTATCATGCCAAATTTTTGGGTCGTGACATTTTCAAAGATATTCTTTGATCATAATTTTTTTTCATATATCTTTTAAATATACTGAATTATCAATTAATATGACATGCAGTAATTTTCACATAATTTACAAATGAGATGAAAGAATGAAGACTTAAATTGCTCATTTCCAATTTAAATCGCATGGGGTCGGGTAACAAACACCATTATCTGCAACTATGATGGAAGAGAGTTGCCTAAAGTTTTGAATTAAATTAAACATCACTGCTAAGAATTTGCTGGATACTCTGTACAGTGGCATTGACATATTCTCCAAAGGTGAGTATGTTAAAAACTTCCCAAATAAGCTCACAACGGTAGAAGTAATCAATACTTGTAGCAATTTCTATGGTCGATGCCAACGCAAAATTAGGTGCATATGTTGTTTATTTTACCTGTTAAAAAATAATTGATGAGAATGCAGTTAAAGATTATGTACTCAAGATGAGAGATGTTAAGTTTTTGCCATGTGGACTTGACTTTGGGAGGCCTAGATTTTTGCTCTTTGGGTAGCACCGTTTTAAAATAAAAATACCATCGAGACAATGTGCAGACCATAACATACATCAAACTCCCAACTGCAGGTATGCGGAACTAGTTCACTTAATAACATCAACTTCTGAAAATGTAAAGTTACACAATTCATTATAGTTGTATTTGAATTGTTAATTTATGAGAGAAATACTAAAAACATCCTCAAACTTGCCACGAATTATTAGTTTCGTCCCTAAACTATTGATAGACTTAAAAAAAAATCCTAAACTTAACGAACTAAGCTTAAATATTTAGCTTACAGAAACTACCCATAATCTTTAGCTTTTTTAGATTGGGAGTTCTTCTTATGATTTGTGCAACAAAAGGAGAATGATGAGGATAAAAAGTGTGCAACTTATTGAGTTTATTTGGTACAAGGAATGTTATTTATGTGTGGTTGGTTAGTGTAAAATATTTTTCCAGTAAATTAGATTTCAAATATTAATGATAAGTAAACTTGTTGGATTTCAGGTTTGTTTAGCCTTCCCGAGTATGTTACTATTTTTAAAATAATTAATTTGAAATAAAAATAATGTTTTAACAAAATTTGATAAAATAATAAAATGAACATCATATTAATTTTTAAAAAATTAGTTTAAAATAAAAGTTAAATTTCAAAAACAGTTAATAAAATAATCAAATAAGCATCTTATATTTTTAAAAAATTGTTTAAAACAAAAATTGTATTTCAACAAAATTTAATAAAAAATTATTTAAATTGGTTGGTTTACTTTTTAATGTCACTTTATAGGTAAAATATTCATAATTGACACAATTTGAGTTTATAAAAATAAAATTGAGTGACTTTCTAGGAAAAAATCTGAGAAGAAATCCTTAGTTAAATGATTTTAAAATCCTTATCATTTTGATTTTTTCAGAAAATGAAAAATAGTTAAGATCCTCAATGAAGCCTAGATATTTAAAGTACGGTTTTTTGGCCATTTATCTAGCCTTTTATCACTAAACCCTTTTTTTGATATATATAAGTCCAAAGATGGAGTTTTAACATACCTTAGGAGTAATCTGAACTTGGAGATCATCATTTCCCAAGCTTTGTTGCTCATGTTGAATTTTCTTTGCACTAGTCTCTACGCCAGAGCTGCAATATTGTATTTGGATGAATTTTAATGTCATTATTTCTTCGATACTCTCGGGAATCTCCTCCAGTTCATCCAACCATTGCAATAAGAGTTGCTCAAGCATAGGAAAATTATCAGTACCGGCTTCCCACCTTTGTAATTTTCCGCCTGCAATTCGTAGATATTTTAATTTGTGAAACACAACATCTTCAACTAGTTTCCAATCTGTTCCAATGAATGCATAACACCCTTCGAGCACCTCAAGATTTGGTAAATAATTAGCGAGCAAATTCACTACTTCCCATGGCATTTTAATATCTGATAATCTCAACTCTTTGAGATGAAGAGGGAAAATCATCCGGTCAATGCCAGCAAATTCATAACTTTCCATGGTATAAAACTCGATGATAATTTCAACTTCTTGAGATTAGGAGGGAAAATATCCACAGAGAAAACAATTGGGTCCCATATCCACCACTCTATGTGTAGTGTCTCCAGCTCCTCCAGAAGAAGCAGAGAATCAAGAAAATCAGTTGATTTCCACGGTAGTAGCTTAGGCATAGCAGGCCAGTTAGGATGATCTGAGCCATCTATAATCTTTAGCTTTCTTAGATTCGGAGTCCTCCTTATGATTTCCGGGACGAGAGGAGTATGATGAAGATAAAGTGTGTGCAACTTATTCAGAAACAAAGGATTTACTGCCTCAAGAGGATTTGATATATATAGTGGTGCTACAATATTCACATGTCTTATCTCCGACATTGACCAGATATCTACTGGGTGCTCCAACTTTGCCTCTTCAAACATTGCAAGAATTATGGTCTGTAGATTTCTCAACTTAGCTAGTGAAATATTTGCCTCAATTCTTGCAGCAACATATCTCAGATGTACAAGATGGGGTATTACACTAGAGAAATCGTATCTGACTGATAATACATCCAACACCTTAAGCAAATTGAACTGTGAAACAACGGAGAAAATCCTTTCTGGAAAATATAGTTCCATTGAAATAAAGGTGCGGGTTATACTTGCAATAACATGGCTATGTTTAGTAGGACAAACTTGCTTTTCTTGAAGATCAGACAGAAGGATCACTCGTCGTTGATCATACATGGCTTCGGGGACATTTCCATTCATGACATTCACAGCATGTTCTGTATGAGCTTCACTTGGGCATAGTTGGCGAAGAAGATTATGAATTTTGCAAGTTTTCATGCTTCCATTAGCCCTTCGTCTACCCGCCAAAATAAGACTTCTATCAATTAACTCTTCTAGGTATTCCTCTGCCACCACTTCTAGCCTTTCATTGTTTCTTGTCTTTATGAATTGCTCGGCAATCCATAGCCTAATCAACTTGGAGACATTAATCTCTCTGTCTTCTGAGGAAAACCTCCAACATGGAGAAAACAAGCCCTCAAATACTTGGGCAAGTAACTGTAGCTCAAAGAAAGAATTGATTGGCACTGTTCAGATACAGTACCAAAGAATGAGTTCAAATTTTCCTCAACCTCCTTCCAATTCTCGTATGTTGGGTCCATTTTTCCAACAAGTCCAGCAACGACAACAACCGAGAGAGGTAATCCTCGACATTGCTGTACAATACGCTTCCCTGTTTCTTCTAGATGAGGAGGACAAGGATCTTTCTTGAATGCTTTTTTGGTGAACAGATTCCAGCTACCCTCAAAACTTAGAAAGGACTTATAATGAGGCAGAAAACCAGGACAACTGACATAATCAGCAACATAATTGAGCCGAGTGGTTAATATAATTCGGCTTTCATTGTCATCATTTGGAAATATTCTTTGCATTTGGTCCCAAGCCACAGTACTCCAAATATCATCGATGACAATTAGAAATCTCCTACCCTTAAGACCTCTATACACAATCTCCATTAGTTGATCATTGCTCATTGCTTGATGGCTTCCAGTAGTAATCGAGAATGAATATATGAATCATCATAAACTTTTCTGGCCAGAGTTGTCTTACCTATACCGCCCATACCAAAAATTGGTATGACAGTTAGCTCGTCTGTTTGGGAAGTGAGGCAATCAAGTATGGTGTTGAATTCATCCTCCATTCCAACAATAGTGTTTTCCTCAATTGTACTTTTTTCTTGTGATGATGAGGACGTTGTTGCTAGTTCTGCAGATCTGCTTCCATGCTTGTTAAACTCGATCTTCATCACCTCTTTCCTGAGAGAATGAACATCTTCTTCCACTTTTAGCAATTCTTCCTCGAAGAATTTACAAGCCCTTTCTCTATTCTCTGTGCAATCTGCTAGAATGATGCTTCTTAGAGTTGAATCAACGTTATCTTCTGCTTTGTGTACTACATCTCTGATCCTCTTTTCTATAACCTTGAAATTGAAACTCGATAAATTAGTTAATATTAAAGAGATAAATATATATACTAGTGAATTACATACCTTAAGAGTTTGAATATCGTTGGTAGTAGTATCCTCAAGGAAAAGTTGCAGATCAGAAAGATTCTGATAGAAAGATTGAATATGCTGTTGTATACAAATCAAAGATTGATTGGGTTTCAAGAGTTGTTCCAATGTATACAAAAGTGAAGAAATAGCAGCATAAGCCATTTCTCTTTGTTTGGTGGAATAACTAAAGATAGAGCCTTGCAAATTTAGTCTCTGCTTTGCTATTGTTAAGCTAAGAGGTTTTGTCCAAATGATTTACTTCTTTTATTTCCACCTTTTTCTAAATGGGGGACAAAGACAATGTACTCACCTTTGTTATATATTTATATTTATATTTATATTTATATTTATATTTATACTTATACTTATACTGTATAGAAATGACAATTTTTAAACTATTATTACATTCAAGAGAAAAAAATAGTTGAATGATTTAATATTAGAAATAAAAATCTAGAAGTATCTTTCTTTTTTCATATTTTTTTCTATCTATGATTATATATTATTTTTATCTATTTATTTTTATTTTTTATTTTACAGAAAAGCCATGAGAATGACAACCAACGATATTTTAGTAATTTTAACTTTATTTAAGGACAAAATAATAATTGTATAATTAATGATCAAAATAAAAATCTAGAAGAATTTATACATGTCCTTACTTTTGTTGTGGGCCCATAAGAATATTTTTTGTAATTGTGTTAAAATAAAGAGTTTCTATTAGTTAACTTCCAGCAAACAATAATAAATATTAAGCTTGTTTGGACATGTTTTAGAAAGCAAATCTTGAACTAATTTAAAATAAAATGTGTTTGCATAATTGATTTTTTTCTCTTAAAAATGTTTTTAAGGATTACTGAGTAAACATATTTTTGGGATCAAGTTACACAATATGACCATTACTAAAGTTTGTATCTTGATTATTAAACAATCTTAAAAATGATGTATCAATATTTTTTATTTAATTTAATTAAAATACCACATTTAGTGACTAAAAGAGAAAACAATGTTTGACTACCAAGAAATTAATAATTTGATAATTTATTCATCAAAATATTAAAAGTTATTAATTTTTCATTTTTATGTAGGATATTTTCTTAACATCAAATATGATAAACTATTTAACAGAGAAAATTTAAAGAAAAAATATGTTAATATTCAAATTTGAGGAATATTAAATTACAAAATTAAAAAATGAGGAGTTAAAAATAAAGAAGAACAACTAAAGAAAATGTCAATGGAAAAGGATCATATTGAGAAATATAAAGAAAGAAAAAAACTAAAGAATAAATAAAGGGAAAAATAACCTACAAAAGAAAAAACAAGTGTATTGGTTGTTTTTGGGGCTAAGATTCAAAAAAAAAAATTTACGGCATGATATTTAGAGTTCAATATTAATTTTTCTTTAATAATTTAATTTAGAATTCAACATTAAGGTAATTGTTAGTATTATATATAGAAATAAAATTGCTTTCATAATTCTTTTATTTTTATGAAATTAAAAATTAACTTTTTAAATAAATACTTTTAATATTAATATCAATATAAATAAAACTATTTCTGCTAAACGAAAAAGGACAAGTGGAGGTTGTTCGAATAACAAGCACCCAAGGGTAAAAGAAACAAGGAAGCAATTAGATTGCAAGTTTGCCAACAAATTATTTTCATTGTTTATAGAGAGACTACATTATGACTTCTCTTCAAAAAAAGTTCATTTGCCAGCAGATTTTCCATCTTATATAAAGTTGATTTTGTGGTCACCCCTGTTTGACCATAATTATGCCCTTGTACTCCGGCCTTGTCTTTGTGGTAGGATCATATTCTCCTTGTAATTATTTCTATTGAGGTTTTCTTGTTTTAAAAAATTGCTAGACGTTATTTTTAGTGGTATAAATTTATTAAAAAAATTGAATTTTTCTTCTTCTTCTATACAAGTTTAATTTTTAATACATAAATTTGTTCTTTAACTTGCTTCAAATAACAAGTTAGACCTCAAATTTTTAAAATGCACAAACAGATACTCTAACTAATTTATTTTTAATCATTTAAACACGCGAGTCCTAGCTAGCATAACATGTGAAATACACGAAAGTTAAGTGCATCAGTTCTTTTTTTGAGGTCCAAAATGGTAAAAAAAAAATAGGTGAAATAATAGTTTTACCCTTTTTATATATATCCTTATATTTCAATTGAAAATATCATTTTTCTTCTTTTTCCTATTACTAATCTTTAAGAAATTTTTTCTTGTTTTATACATGAAAATATTTCATAATTTGAAATATTTTTTTAAAAATAAATATTTAAATTTTTTTCTGAAGGTAGAGGTAGGGGTT
>DF366542.1:0-17298 GCA_000787875.1 Solanum virginianum
GGTTCACATGTTCAAGGATAGACCAGGGACAATATCAAGGTATTTCATCAATCAAGATTAAGCTAACAAGATATCATGAAAGATTGAGTACATGAGAAGCTGAAAAGTTTGGAACAAGGGATTCACTCACTCATCTGGTGGGTCATTTAGGCTAATAGTGGGTTCAGTCAAGAAACAAAGGCCTAAGATCCTTTGTATGTCCACCGCATCACCAATCTAATCTTAAAGTAACGAGGCAAGTTTTGGGTCCATATAAGATGCATGAATGCAGCAACATAAGCTCACAACACACATGGGAATTGCATCCACAATCAAGTATAGATTGACAGGTCATGCTTTCAGTCTCAGCTTACCTTCACAATATCAGAACAAACATTGCCAGATACTCAAAAATGTATGAATGCATTAATAATCACAACCTTACAAATTTTGAGGGTACGAAATTTTTCATCAAAACTTTAAAAACACATTTAAAAATTATGTATATGCTAATAGATAATACTACTAAAAAGTTTAAGGGTACCCAATTTTTCATAAAAACTTTCAAAACACATCTAAAAATTATATATATGCCAATAGATAACACTACTATGAATTCCCCACCAAAACATGATACTTTGTCCTTAAAGTAAAAACACAAACTTAAGACGAGAAAATGAAAATATAACATAGATATATAAACATTAAAAACTAACAATTAACAAAACTAATATCCAAAACTTAACATAAGAACATTATCTAACAAAAATATGTAACAACCAATAAAAAAATAATATTGTCTAACAAAGGACAACATATCCATAAAGCAAAGTAAGAGCTGGGGTCAAAAGGGGTCAAACATCTCAAGCACCAGTCTTGGGCTGATCTGCGGGGTCCTAGGCACCATATCCTCCCAGTAGTAACAGAAGTGTCCTCTCTGTGTAGGGTGTGTTATGCTTGATATCTTTGAATAGCCACCAACAACAACAACTCCTGCACCACCTCCTCGGGTATGGGCTCCTCCTCCTGTCTCAACTTCTTTAGGGTCGTCTTTGGGTAATCACTATGCTTAAGGGGCCTCTTCCCATAGACATTTGGATGGGTGAGCCAATCAAATGCCTCATCACCTATCGGTGCTACCTTTGGGGTTGGAACAGGGGCTGCCAATATCTGTAATAAGTTGGCCTTGAACTTGGCCAACTCCTCAGTAACTGCACTCGCGTCGGTAAGCCTAGCTTCCTTAAGCCTCCTCTGGACTCTAGTCTCAAATACATCAATCTGGGCATCCACCACTCAGACTCTCTCATCAACTAAGTCTTGGATGAATGTCTTCATCCTCTCCTTGGAGTCTCGAATAGTCTGATCAATCAATGGTTAGACCCATGCTAACAACTCACGTAATCTGCCCTCTGCCATAACCACCTAGCGTAACAAGCCTGAAATGTAATAGCAGAGAAAAGAGTGTCAACCTGTAAAGTAGAGCTGCTAGTGCTAGAGTGTTGGGGGATGGAGTAGACTCGAACTCAACTGCTGGTGTAAGATCTGCAGTAACCGAAGTAGTGTCGATAGTAAATGGAGATGAACGTGGAATCTGAGGCTCTACTAGGAATGGCTCTATCATAGAAGGTGCGATAGCTCTCTATAGGGCTATTGGGTTTTCATCAGCCTTAATTAGGCTAGGGTCCATCATACATAAAGCCTCTACATGAGGGTCCAAGTGGAGAGAGACCCTCATACCAGCTTTCTTGCATAATCTATGAATCAGAATGGGGAATGGCAATGCTTGCTGAGTGCAGACCGCTGACTCATAAATCTGTTCTGCCATACTGTGAGCCTAATCAATGTCATACCCTACCAAGATGCTTGCCAATAACATGTCCCTCTCTAATATGATCACATTTCTGTGAATGTGGGCTTGATGTGCCATCAGATAATATACCACAAAAACTTTGCCCTAAATGAGAGATGGGCCTTCAGAATATGCTTGGCATGTTTTGTAACCTATACCAGCTCAACACCTTCCTCGTAAATTTGGCCCGTTATCCACCTCAATAACTCCATTCTCACCCGGTATCATTCTAGTTAACTGCTTTTCTCATGTGAGCCATCCTATGATCATATTCTGCTGTGGAGTGTGGAGCTTTGTAATTAGGTTTGAGTTGCACCCTTCGAATAGTTTTTGCTGAGATGTCGACAATCTCACCCCTTACCATGACTTCACTCAACCGTGGTGCATCAATGGGCTTCATGAGCCTCGGAAGGTTGCCACGTACAATAATAGTAAGAGGCATAGAATTCTCGAACTAGGTAAGGCGCGTACTTCCCTAGCACTTGTGATAACCATCCTAACCCATGTTGGTCAATATCATCTTCTAAACCTAGCACACCTTTCACCTCTGAGTCTTTTAACCTTCTTCCTCATGAAATCTCCACACCAACCTCCCTGGACTCTTTGATTCCAGTTCGTTATCATAAATCTCTTTTATTAAAGGAACACACCATCTTGTGTTTTGTAGGTTAGTGGAGGTGACGGTGTAAGCAGAATTAGCTGGCTATAGAGGAGCGGTCTCTTCTGGCTGAGCCTGAGACTCTTTAAGAGAAACAAAATCAAAAGTGGAGTCATCATCACCTGACCCATCTTCTTCACCCTCCTCATCAGTCTCAGAGTAGTTATCTACTTCTATAGGTATTCTGGTTGAGTGCGATCATGTTAAGGGCATGTTGGCCTCAGGGTCAGGGTGCACATTCATCTCTTCAATTGATTGCTCCTCCTCGGAGGACTCATCCCTTAGGCGATGATATGAAATATAGGCAGCACCTCTTCGACCTTTTGAAGACATTATCTCTGAAAAATTGTCAACATGTTGAAGCATGAGTCCTATGATATTTTGTTTCAATCAAACAAGTAACACATAAAACAATCAAATAAAAATATTAAGATTACTTAAGTAAAACAAACTAAAACAGGAGTAGGGCTGTAGATACGAGGTAAAGGTACGACTCGTAGGGAGGCTCATGAGTCATATTGCAGCCTCATTGAACTAAGAAAATAGATAAAGAAAATGCATTCTAGAATCAGGTACAGGGCGCAGGTACGACTAATATGGTTACCTATGAGTCATATTCTTGACTCATTTCTCACTTTAGAGACATTTTGAGAATTCAGATCTGGGCCACGAGATCACCATTATGACTCATAACAGGTGCTATGAGTCATAGGAGAATCTCGCATGGAAAAGTTTAAGGCACCATGGATGGCTGTATAGGCGTATCTCGGATGGAAAAGGTTAAGTCACCATGGATGACTGTTGCCTTCTACGAGGGGCCACTACGACTCGTAGAGAGATCTATGACTCGTAGTGGGTCCTTGTAGCAGAAAATAGAGAGCCCGTCGGGTGTCTCTACCCTTTCCATAAAGACTAACAATAAATCAACAAAACATCAGAGGTTACAAATACAAAGGCATAGGCAATACAACAGTAAACATAAGTACCTTTCATTACCAAATGTATTAAAAAAAAGTATGAATTTTTCCCTAACAGTTCAAAATTTCTCTAAAATTATCAACATCAATGCACACTGAAAATAAAACTACAGCATCCCTTAACCTAATAATTTTAGTCCCACGTGATCTTCATAATGATCCATAAAAACAACAAAAGCACATGGTCATAGTATTAGATATCAAAATTACCAAACAAGGACAGAATTCAAGACTTGACCTTTTACAAAGACATAAACAATTGTATAGCACATTCTTCTTATTATCACAAGCATTTTTACATGGTTATGCTAATCATGATCTGGAGGCCTTCATTTAATCATCCATAAGAAAAGAAGTTTTTTAGAGACAAACTGAATTTAACCGTGAGAACTTACTAGATGAATGTGAGAATGTGTGATGAGAAGAAGAAAAACCGAAAGAGTTCTTGATGCACACTTCACTTGCTGGGGAATTTTAGTGGGTGAAAGATATAATGATGAATGAAATAGTGAAAGGGAATGATATGGGAGTTATAAACTGAAAAGGAGGACACTTCATGAAGGGACATGAAGAGCCAAGAGACGTTAGTCTCTTAATATTCCAAACGGTTCGCCCTTTAAAATTCTGCAGATTAGTCTTATGAGACCCCAATTATGAGTTGTATGAAGTACTTTATATGACTCATAGGTCTTGATATCGTAGCAGACCCAACACTAAGGAAAATTATGACTTCATACTTGAGCACTACGAACCCCACTTATGACTCGTAGGGGACTCTATGAATTATAAGGTTGGCTTATAGTGCATGTGCAAGCTTTTTGTACTCACTATTTCCCTCTACGAGGCATGGCTACAAGTTATAACATTTACTATAACTCATAGGCCTGCTCGTAAAAGCTACATCAAAGTATAATTTTTCCATTCTTCAGTTCTTGGTTTGTTCCTGCAACCTATTACTTAAAATACACCAAAATGCCAATTGATACAACTGGTTCAAAGTCTCAAAATCACAATACATTATTAAATCACCAACCAACAAGTTAAATACGTTAAAATATCTCAAAATAAATCAACATACAAAAGATGTTTGGGTTGCCTCCCAAGAAGCGCCTTGTTTAACGTCATGGCTCGATTATGCCATCATGGATAATCAGACTTCTCTATGAGTTCCATCGCTGCTCCTTCTACTCTTCCTTTGTTAATCTTGCACTACATCTAGTTGCTCAGCAAGCTGCTCTATCCTATCACCAAGATATTGCATTGATATAGTTTGTTGTTCAACTTTGTAGTTACATTTAAGGACATCAAACTTATCTCCTGGACAATGTCATCTTGCTCATTCACCTTGATCAGGACTTCTTCAAGCATATGCCTGATCCAGGTCAGTTTATCAGTAATACAATGCTAGTATGGTTACCTCTTCTAATGTGCAACAGTTTCGCTTTTGGGTTTACTTGTGGCTCCTATAGATGCACTAGTATATGGTTTGGTTTTCCCTTGAAGGGGTCGGTAGACTTGGGCAACTACAGATAGCTTGTCCATACTCTCAATGATCTCATTAAATGGTTGTCTTATGGGCTTCCAACAGTCCCCTCCAAACAATGCGTCAGCCTGCCTTTATTACTCAGAGATTAATGCTCGGTACAAGCTAGCCGCCAATTTATCATTAGTTAGACCATGGTTCTGATTTGCTACCAAGAACTGCTTGTATCTTTCCCAAGCCACTACCAATGGTTCTCCTGGCACTCTTTTGAAATTACAGATATTGTTCTGTATCATTTTCTTGTTGGACTCCTGATAGAAATTCATAAGAAAGACTCTCTATACTTTCCCCCAATTAGAGCAAATATCGGCTGGGAGAATTGACCACCATTTTGCAGCTTCACTCCTGAGAGTCATGGGGAAACCTAAAGAGCCATGGCCTCGCAAGTAGGATGTCTTGTCCTAAGGATCCCCCCTCTCAACGTTTGAGTGAAATTCTGTAGATGGATATGGGGATCTTCGGACTCTTGCCCATAAAACAGAGCACACCTCTACAAAGTTTCCAACAAGTCATTTGCAATGTAGAACTTTTGTTTAGTCATAGTGCCAGCATACCAGCATCTAAAATCAACTACAAAAATAAACAGAACAAGTAAAATACAAGAGAGTTCAGAAATAAATACTAGAACTAACTAATAGTGAAATCAAATCAAACCTAGTTGTATTCCCTAGCAACGGTGCCATAATTTTTGACAACTATGTTTTATATATTGTTATGATATTCACGCTCCAATATGAAAGTGATCGTTATTAGCAATTAACCTAACCAAAGGTCAGGATCGAATCCATGGGGAATACAGGGCTTGACTACAAGACTTTACTACTAATCATTTCAAGCATTAATAACTAAATCTCTTAATATGGGGGTTTGTGATTCAAAGAGAAAAGTAAAATTATGACTATACTACTATGTGGGAAAATACTCAATTTTAGGGACAACTTGGGAATTGTGTTCTCCATGGTTCGTTGACTCGACTACCCTAGGTGACATAACCACAATTGAAGAGTCGCATGCAGGACGGTAAGTTAGGTTCTTCTAGCCCTCTTATGAAGGTGAAGGTCAAAATTCACCATAGCACTTGGTTAATGACCATGGCATGCCAACTAACCGTTACCAATTATCCTAGTCAATCTCCCTTTGGTCAAGTTCGATTGATTAGATGAGAAGACATCGATCGAATCCTGTCATCTACTTTCCTTTTCCTATTCATCACTACCTTGGTCGAAATTATGATAGTAGGCGGGGTTTGGTGTTGGCCATCACCAAATAACAATCTAATAAAGGGAAATAGACAATATATGCAAAACCCCAATCATCTCAAGTCAACTACCCATGGTTCCCATAACCCCAAGTTGTAGGTGCTTAGCTATTTATGGCTAAGGTAAAACACACAAAAATGCAAATAATAGACATAGTTGAGAGTTTTACCAACACCAATGAAGAAAATAGGCACCACAAATTGCAAACCCACAAGCTTGATTGGTCAACAATGAGTACAGGGCAAGGTTTGCAATCCTCAAAATGGGTTTTCCAAGAGAGAACAATAAACTACTCTCAAAAACTAATCCCACAAGCTTGATTGATCAACAATGAGTACAAGGTAAGATTTACAATCCCTAAAATGGGTTTTCCAAGAGAGAACAATAAACTAACCTAAAAACTAAGAAAAGATTCAAAAGATGATTGTCCAATGTCTCATGGTCGAACTACCTCTAAAATCTAACTTAAACTAGATATGTATTTACAAAATAACCCTAGAATTTACAGAAAAGATAGCTGACAGCTAATAAGTCTCGCAGGTATCACTCGTAGGATAACCTATGAGTCATAGTCGGGGTCCCATATCAGGTTCTTGGCATCTTGGACTAAACTGGTATGACCCATAGTACGAGTCGTTGCTTGAACTATGACTTTTATGTTTCTCTCGTAGTCTTGGTCTTCAATTTTTAGTCCAATATTTTGGCTCTCAAATTCCTGCTATAAGTCCACCTATACGAGTCGTAGTGAAACTTACTACTCATAGGATGGCCTCGTAAGGATGACCTCCACTTAGTAGATTTCTAAATTTTTGGTCTCTGATTATTGCTACGATATACCCTACGACTCATAGCTTAGGCTATGACTTGTAAGTGTGCTCGTATGTCCTAAGCTTCAGCAAAATCTGCAATTTTTCTTCAAAATCATGCCAACCTAACTTTTCTACAACAACAACATAGAAACACATAAGAACCATAAAAGTCGCATTAAGAACTCACAAAATCCCTTGTTTTAGGCATCAAATATGTTGTATTTTGACAGCACATCAACACCCTTAAAAACACAAAAAGACATAAAAACTATAAAAATTCGCATTAAGAACTCATAAAATCCCTTATTTTAGGCATCAAATATGCTATATTTTGATAACACATCGGTGGGGGGGAGGTTGTGACATGCCTCAGATTATTCATATTATCATGTATGGTTCCTTGGCAAGTAGACTGCATCTTGTCGAGGGGGTGACATGTATTAATCACCTTGTCAAGAAGGTGACACATCTCGATCACCTTACCAAGGGGGTGAAATGCCTTAGATTCCAAGTAGTAGCTCGCTTGGTCTATGTCGGTTAAGGTCTCTTCCCACACATGTATTATGCATTATGCATGTTGAATATTTCAAAAGCATGTTTTATTACAAACATTGATCATGTATGCCAACTTGAGATTATATATCCTTTGCTTATGATTATGCATTTTGAATATATAGACTTATGTCTTTGTTGTATTGCATCCTATATACTTAGTACATTCAAACATACTAACACATACTCTATACCTACATAATATCACCATGTAAGAACCAGAGCTCCTTTTGATCATCGTTCTCCTTATGGCTAGTTCGATTCTCGGAGAAAGCTTTGGTGAGTTCTCAATTTCGAGGACAATATCTATCTACTTTATGTTGTGTTGAGACTCCTTCTTATGTTGAATACTTGTTATTATGAGTGTGAGCTCGAGAAGTGTCTTGGCCCCCGCTCCATTCTAAGTTAGAGGTGTTGCTAGATACTATGATGTATTATGCTATGAGCTTGACTCCTTTATTGCTTTTATGAATATCAAGACTTCACTTAGTCCTGATTCCTTTTTATTATAAATTGTGATGTTATTTTGCTTCCGCGACCAAGGATGTGTGAATGATATGCTAAGAGGCTTATTTGGGATCCCTTGGAGTTCCCCATTTGCTGTGTCACATCTAGCCCTAGGATTGGGTCGTGACAACTAAACCACTAATAATGTTGTTTAAGATCATAATACATCTTAACCACACCCAGATGGATGGAATATCTAGCACAATGGGCCTCTTCTAATATCAATCTTACCCAGTTTCCCACCTTAGGGACACAAATTCTACCATTAACCATCAAAACACCAATAGAATCAATAATAGCCATCTTTGCTTCACCTCTTAACACTTTGTCATGAATCATGCATAATTTGGGGTCCTCAAACTACTGAGCACATTTCTGATCAAACAAAGAAGATCTAGCCTCGACAAAGGCCAATATACTCCGAGAAGGAGAAATGACCAAATGGACGATTTGCCTAGTAAGCGACTGAACCTTTAGAGCTAAAGGTCTCTCATCAGCCCTCAAGAATGCAAAACATGCCATACTAGTAGTCATATGGCTTAAAGCATCTGCCACCATATTGGCCTTCCTGGGGTGATATAGAATAGAGATATCTATCACAATCCAAGCCTAGGGCCTAGTCATAAAATGAAAAATGGGGAACCCAAAAAGACCCTAATACAAGACTCTTAGCATATCATTACACATCCTTGGTCATGGAAGCAATGAAACAACAACAATAGAAAGAAAAAGAGAAAATACGAGACTAAGGGACATCTTTGATACCATAGAAACATAACAAGCCAATAGTATAGCATTAACATATCATAAGGTTCCAACAACACCTCCAATACATAAATAGGAGCGAGGGCCAAGACAATCTCCGGGCTCACCCTCATAGCCATAAGTTTCCAACTTAAAAAGAGTCAATACATAGCATAAATCAAGAGAAGTATGTCCTTAGAGTTGAGGACTCACCAACCTGCTTTGAAAGAAATCATACAAGCCATGTGGATGAGGTGGATGATCAAGTAGAGCTCTAGTTCACACATGGTAATATCATGTAGTCATAGAGTATGCTTAGTATATTTACCTCATACGGCTCCTCGTTCAATTCTTTCGGGTCGCGAACAGTGATTCGATTGATGATGAAGAAAAAAAACAATTCTTGAATGAGGCCAGGGATGAATCGAAAAACACATGGTAATATCATGTAGTCATAGAGTATGCATTAGTATATTTGAATATACTAAGTATGTAGGGTGCAATGCAAGAAGATATATGCACCATAATCAAAATGTATAATCAGGAACAAGAGATAGTGTATTATCAACATGGCATGCATGAACAATGCTTAAAGTAAAACATGCTTATGTAGAACACATTCCATGTGTAGGAAGAGACCATCATCATAGACCAAGCAAATTAGTACTTGGAATCCAAGGCATGCCACTCACTTGGAAGGTGGATGAGGTATATACCCCTCATCTATGGTAGTATAGTACAGGATTGCCGCCACCCGACAAGGTGGATGATGTATATACCCCTAATATTTGGTATGGCCACTTGCAACACTATAGCTAATTTCCATGAAATCGACACATTCATACATTACTTTCATCATGATAAAGTCACTTGACTGATAGGCTATATAATAGATCATCAACAACTCAATAACCCTAACCCAGACATTTTATTAAACACTTGGTGGGTGTGTAATGCTAGTGAAAAATTATACAATTCAAGAGTGAAATCATGCAAGAAAACTTGAAGTAAATCAACCTACCAACCCTTGGTAATACTCTCATGCAATATATATCAAACCCTTCATCAAATCTTAAGATAGATGATAGATGATAGATTCATAGCTCAAAACATACTTAAACAGTCACACTTTTATGAAACCCCAACATAATTCATAGTCAAATTCATAATAAGTAAGAACCATAAATAAATCAACTTAGAAATATGCAATTTATATAAAAGGGAAGCTTGGGCACTATAGGTGAAAGGACCCAATGATTGAAACCTACATATCTCAACTTTAGAGAATTACTTGATGAAGATTTGATTGAGAACTTGAAGCTTGAGTGAATTCCTTAAGATCCAGAATGAGTTTGAGACCCTTGATTTTAAGTGAAATATTTGTCTAAGTGTTTGAGAAGGTTTTGGGGAATGTCTTGGATTATATGGGGTTGAAAAATGACTAAGTATAGGTGTTTTTACGCATGGGGAGGGTTAGACAAAAGAGCCCAAAGCCTTAGGCCGAAACTAAAAAACTGGCAACAAAAAACACTGCTTCGCGACAATTTCGTGTTGTGGAGCCAATGCGAACAGCCTCTGGAAGTGAAAAGTGAAAATTTTGCGAAAACAAAATTTTGCTATGGTTGCTCTAAAATCATGGTTAGATCCATTTCCCACTTAATATTTCCTCCTAATCAAGAAAATGAAGTCAAATTTTTGAAATCACGCATGAATTTTGAGATATATAAAAATTACAATTATGGGCATTTGCGAGACACAATTTTAGGAACTTTCTGGGGTCATTTCAATAAGTTTGTCACGACCCAAGCCTAGGGCCTAGTCATGACAAGGCAAATGGAGAACTCGAAGGGACCCTAAACAAGCCTCTTAACATATCATTACACATCCTTGGTCACGGAAGCAATGAAACAACAACAACAATAGAAAGAAAAAAAGGAAATATAGGGCTAAGGGATATCTTTGATACCATAGAAAAATAACAAGCAAATTAACAAGCCAATAGTATAGCATTAATGTATCATAATGTTCCAACAACACCTCTAATACATAGATATGAGTGGGGCTAAGACAATCTCTGGGCTCATCCTCATAGCTATAGGTTTCCAACTTAAGAAGAGTCAATACATAGCATAAATCAAGAGAAATATGTCCTCGGAGTTGAGGACTCACCAACTTGCTTTGAGAGAAAATCGTACTAGCCATGTGGAGGAGGTGGATGATCAAGTGGAGCTCTAGTTCCTACATGGTAACATCATGTAGGCATAGAGTATGCGTTAGTACGTTTGAACATACTAAGTATGTAGGATGAATGCAACAAGAGATAGACATCATAATCAAAATGCACAATCGTGAACAAGAGATAGCGTATTATCAACATGACATGCATGAACAATTCTTAAAGTAAAATATGTTTATATAGAACATATTATATGTGTAGGAAGAGACTATCATCATAGACCAAGCAACTTAGTACTTGGAATCCAAAGCATGCCACCCGCTTGGAAGTTGGATGAGGTATCTACCCCTCATCATTGGTGGTATGGGATTGCCACCATCCAACAAGGTGGATGAGGTATATACCCCTCATCTATGGTAGTATGGGATTACCACCACCCGACAAGGTGGATTAGTTATATACCCCTTATCTTTAGTAGTATGGGATTGCCACCACCCGACAAGTTGGATGAGGTATATACCCCTCATCTTTGGTATGGTCACTTGAACGACTATAACTACTTTCCATGAAATCAACACATTCATACATTACTTTCATCATCATAAAGTCACTTGACTCATAGGCTATACAATAGTTCATCAATAACTCAAGAACCCTAACCCAAACATTTTATCAAACACTTGGTGGATGTGTAATACTAGTGAAAAATCATACAATTCAAGAGCAAAATCATGCAAGAAAACTTGAAGTAAATCAACCTACCAACATTTGGTAATACTCTCATGTAATTTACATCAAACCCTTCATCAAATCTCAAGATAGATGATAGATTCATAACTCAAAACATGCTTAAAAGTCACACTTTTATGAAACCCCAACATAATTCATAGTCAAATTCATAATAAGTAATACCCAAAAATAAATTAACTTAGAAACATGTAATTTATGTAAAAGGGTACCTTGGGCACCATGGGTGAAAGGACCCAATGGTTGAAACTCACATACCTCAACTTTGGAGAATTCTTTGATGAAGATTTGATTGAGAACTTAAAGCTTGAGTGAATTTCGATCTTGGTGGATACCTATATATTTTGGTTAGAACAGGTTACTTCTCTAAATGGGTCAAAGTTGTTGCTCTCAAAGAAGTAAAGAAGGAGAATATTGCAAACTTCATTCAACTGACTATTATTTTCCAATTTGGTATTCCTTAATACATAATAATCGATAATATCAAGCCATTTGATAACAAATTAATAAATAATATTTGTGATCTCTTTGGCTTCAAGTAGCGCAAATCTTCTATGTATCATATTGCCGCTAATGGTTCTCAAAAGATTAAGGTTGTAAAGAATTGGCCAAAGCCCATAACTCCAACAAAGATTAGGAGTTTCTTAGTTTTGGCAAGTTACTACAGACACTTTGTAGAGGGATTTTCTTCTATCTAAGATCCCTTGATCAAGCTAACCCAAAAGAAGGTTAAGTTCACATGGTCGAAAGCTTGTGAAAAAAGTTTCCAAAAGGTGAAAACTAGGCTGGCTATAGCTTTTATATCCCTGCCCGAGGGAATTGATGGCTTCATTATATGTCGTGATGCTTCTAGAGTTGGCTTGGGGTGTGTATTGATGCAAAGAGGTAAAATGATAGCATATGCCTCCAGATAACTTAATAATCATAAGAAGAACTACCTAGTCATGACTTTAAGCTTGCTGCCGTGGTGTTCTCCCTCAAAATATGGAGACATTATCTTTATGGTGGGTATGAGGATATATTTACTAACCACAAAAGCTTGCAGTATGTATTCATTCAGAAGGAGTTAAACTTAAGGCAGATGAGGTGGTTGGAGCTGCTGAGGTGGTTGGAGCTGTTGAAGAACTTGAGGCATCCTTAACCACCCAGGTAAAGCTAATGTAGTTACTGATGCTCTTAACAGGTTGACCATAGGAAGAACTGGACACATTGAGGACTACAAGAAAGAATTAGCTAAGGGAGTACACAGACTGGCATGCTTAGGAGTGCAGATTGAGGATTTTGACAAGGATGATGCTATTGTCAAAAATGGGGTAGAGTCCTCCTTAGTGATGGAGGTGAAAGAGAAGCAAGACTGAGATCCCATCATCCTCTAAATGGAAGAAGATGTTTAGAAATAGAAGGTATTAGTGTTTGCAAAGGGGAAGATGGAGTTTTGAGATACCAAGACAAATTATGTGTATCAAGTGTTTATGGTCTTAGAGACATAATTCTAGCTGAGGGTCATAATGCTAGATAATCTATTCATCTAGGTGCAACAAAAATGTACAGAGACTTGAGAGTTGTTTATTAGTGGGGTGGCATGAAGAAGGACATTGCAGAGTTCATGTCCAGATACCCAAATTGCTTGCAAGTTAAGGTGGAGCACTAAAGGCCTTGTGGTGGCCCCCAAAATATTAAAAATCCAGAGTGGAAATAGGAAATGATTAACATGGGTTTTATAATAGGCTTACCCTGATCTCATAGATAACATGATTCAATATGGGTAATAGTAGACAGAATGACCAAGTCAGCACTTTCTACTTATCAAGTTAACTGATACAACAGAGGACTATGCCAGACTATATTTTAAGGAGATCATCATATTGTATGGGGTTCCCCTATCAATTATTTCAAATAGAGGAGCCTAGCTTATTACACAACTTTGGAGGTCTTTTTAGAAAGGGTTGGGTACGAAGGTGAATCTTAGTACAACCTTCCATCCTCAGATAGACAGGAAGACAGATTGGACCATTCAAACTTGAGGACATGTTGAGGGAATGTGTATTAGACTTGAAAGATAACTAGGATGATTACTTACCCTTGATTGAATTTTTTATAATAATAGTTTCTTGGCTAGTATTCAAATGACACCATATGAGACTCTTTATGGGAGGAGGTGTAGGTCATCTATTGGGTGGTTCGAAGTTAGCAAGGCTAGCTGGATCAATAAGACCTAATTTAGTCCATCAAGCTATAGAGACGGTGATGGTTATTCAAGAGAGGCTAAAGATAGCCTAAAGCAGATAAAAATCTTATACTGATGCTAGAAGAAAAGATTTGGAATTTGAGGGTAGGAAATTAGGTGTACCTAAAGGTTTCACCGATGAAGGAAGTTTTGAGATTTGGGAAAAAAAGGAAATCTTAGTCCTTGATATATTGGCAGATACTAAAATATTAGGAGGATTGGTAATGTTGTATGAGTTGGAATTGCCACCAGAGCTAGCTACTATTCATCTAGTATTCCACATTTCTATTCTTGAGAAGTGTTTAGGAGACCCCACACTGGTTGTTCCTGTAGAGAGTATTGGAGCTAAAGACAGTTTGTCATATGAAGAGATCCCAGTCCAGATTCTAGATTGCTAAGTTTGAAAATTAAGGATGAGGGAATTTGCTTCTGTTAAAGTATTATGGAGAAACTAGTTTGTTGAAGAAGCCACTTAGGAAGATGAATCAGATATGAAAGCTAGATATCATCACTTATTTGTGCCTTCAAAGGTCGAGCCTGAATTCTTTGAGTTGAGGTATATCCTTAAATATAAGTAATAATTTGTTTGGATAGCTCCCTATTGATAAACTAGTTCATAAATAGCAAGCATGCATAGTATTTACTAGTTCTATCTTCATTCGAGAATGAATGACCCCAAGGGGTAGATATTGTAACACCTCTCATTTTTTATGCTTGGAACAAAACTAGAAGTTAAAATTCTTGGTGATGTTTTGATCCAACAAGACGCTCTATGTCCCGTACAAGGAATAATTAACTATAGATGTGTCTATGGAAAATGCCTAGTGAAAGGTGAAAAATTCAAGAACTTCTAGAAGTTGAGTTACGAGTTATCAAATGGGTCGTATAAGTGATCACGACCCGTCAATAGGTCTTGTAGGGGGAGGTCCTGAGGAACCTAAATTTCTCCAAGTCTAGAACCACTTCTATGGGAGGTGTTATGGCATGTAAGTGAATCCACGGGCTGTCCTACATGTTCGTAGGTTGGAAGCCATAATTCCAAAAACTTGACTTTTATGACACCCAATTCTATCAGCTACGGTATGAACCATAGGTGCATTAATGACTTGTAGGAGCGGTTTCATAAATATCTTTGCAGTTTTAAAAGAAGGTATTTTCATTCTTTCTCACCCACTTGAGCCTAAACTTGTCAGGTTTCACTTAATGAAATCCCTAAAATGCACTCTTCAACTCATTATTGCTCAAACGCTCTCCAAACTCAGAACGTAGTTTCAAGAGGACAAAAGTTAGGGCTTTCAAGCACCTTCTTCAAAAACTCATCAAGAAACTAATTCCCAAAGGTATGTAAGGTCCTTTAAAAGTTATCCCATCTTTGATTTAGTATCTTTAACAACTAATTCCCACCCAAGACCCAACCAATGAGTTAAGGTCAAGTTTTCTCCATTGTTAGTTAATTTCACTGAGATACTTGTTTATGTATTTTTCTTGATGAAAATCGTGGTCTTTACTAATTTCACTACTAAATTAAGTTATTTAAGTCAAGATTACAGAGTTAAGAAAGATTATATAGTTAAGGTGGAACATGAAAACAAATCTATTATGTCATAATATTGAGTTGAGTTAAAAGAGTATTAAAAGTATTTTTATTTACAAGATAGTTGAGTAGTAAAATTTTGTTTTAAGACATGTTGAATTGATACTTCCTTCAATCAGAGGAACGAGAAAAATTGAGAAAAAATGAGGAAAGCTAAAAGTTGGGATAAGTCCAAAGGATTAAAACGACACTTTTAGAACTTTTACTCTTAAAGTTATGAGTATTAGCAAAGTTGTTTTCGGAGTAGCATTGAGCATTAGTACAAGTGAGAATAATGATAACTTGAACTCTAAACTACATAGCCAGCATAAGATAGAATTGTACCAAGGGTACAACTTCTCACTTGCCACTGAGATGGCCCAATTTTGGGATGGAACCAGTCCCCTAGTTTTCGTCCCTTACCCTGGCAAAGTATGGGATGGCTCTGGCAGCATAGGCAAGACACGATATCATCATGAGGCTCATAGTGATAGATGTCGGTTAGAGATACTCCCAAAGCTAAAGTAAACTAATCTTTTTGCATAAAGAGTTTTTGCATATGTTTTCACTTTCAACATACACTCTATCTATTAGCATTGCTATCCTATTTTGAGATATGTTTTAGTTACTTTTGAGTATAGTAGCCTACCCTAAGTTCCTTGTTTTGACTATTTTATATGCTCATACATTCCACATATTGACATCCTATGGACATGCATTATTTTATGATACAGACGCAGGTAACAGAGTCCCTCAGCAGATGATCCATTGAGGACCAGAATTTCATTCAGCCATCAGCGAGGCCTCCTACCTATCAGAGGCTTTAGAGTCTTTATTTTTATTTCAATATTTCTTTTCTGTTGAGGTAATCGTGGTCCTAACACGGTAGTTGTTTCAAATTATTTTAGTCGGAGGTTCCATAGACTGGATGTCAGGAGTTCCAATTCTTATTTTCAGTTGTTGTTGGGATATTTTCTCTTTTTAGTTTGTTTAGACCATTGCAATCTCTTTAGAACACTCAATCTCTGCTGAGTAAAGTGGCAGGACAAGTGGTTTAATTGGGACCAGCAATGATTCTAGTTGTCGGCCACGTCCAGAGTGTAAACTCGAGGCGTGACATTTTTTATGGTGGGAATGCATATCTACTCCTTTTCACCATAAGAACATCTTCAAATTGTCTTTCTTAAGGTGGGAACTTTTCACCATAAAAATGCCTTCAAATTGACTTTCTTAAGGTGGGAATGCGTATCCATTCCTTTTTATCATGAGAATGACTTCAAATTGTCTTTCTTAAGGTGGAAAGCATATCCATTCTGTTTCACAATAAGTATGCCTTCAAATTCTCTTTCTTAAGGGAGAATGTATATCCATTACTTTTCATCATAAGAATATCTTCAAATTCTCTTTACTTAAGGGGTAATGCATATGCATTCCTTTTTACCATAAGAATTACCATGAAATTACCTTTCTTGGGGGAGGGGGGAGTGGGAGGGAGGAAATGCTTATCTATTTCTTTACTCCATAAGAATTACCATGAAATTACCTTACTTATGGTAGAAATGGTTATCCATTCTTTTTTCCATAAGAATTGCCATGAAATTACCTTTCTTAGGTGTAACACCTCCCAAGCAATTTGAAATGTCCTTATGGGGTATTTCTTGAATATCATAATTTTGGTATATTTTTGGGCAAATCCGA
>DF366541.1:7144-22422 GCA_000787875.1 Solanum virginianum
AAGCTCTTCCATTTTATTATACACTCTTTGTTGGTTAGAGGTGATATTTCATAATTTATTACCCCAAAAGAGCATCATAACTTTTATACAACTATAGCAGGGAAAATTCTCTCTGGCCTAAGTGGTGTTTGTATGCATCAACTGTTATTTCTAATCTATCCACGGCCAATTCTTCAATATTTAACATCAACATTTGCTGTCTCTGTATATTGCAGGTTCTCATTCCAATAATGTCTTATCAACTGAAAAATGCCACTAATACCAAGGATTTGTTGAAGATAAAAGCTTGTCTATTTTCAGTTTGCACATCTATCTTGGTAATAATCTTTCTTAGGACATTTACAAGGTTTTTGACATGTCTGTTGAACTTTCAAGTTTGTCTTGGTTCTCTCTTGCTAACTATAATGTTATCTGCTGGTGTTTTGATCCTAATAGTCCTTCAAACATTCTGATCATAGGTAAATGGCACAGATGCATATGCGCATCCTGATATGTTCTGGATTTGCAAGACAATAGAGACTATTTTATTATGGCCTTCAGTAGATGGAGATGATAGTAAGTGACTGATGTTTTTCTATGATACTTCTTATGTCAATTCTTAATTGTCATCACTGCTAAATTTTCTTTTCTTCAGTTTCAAAGGCACAACATGGGTGCATTGACTGTTTAGCATTGATGCTTTGCACTGAAATGCAAGCTAGAAAAGCTGTCAAGAACTCAATATCAATTGGGGTTTGTTTTGAGAAGAGCATCGTTTCTTCAGGTCGGTAACTTTTTTCAAGTTTATGCAAACTACCTTTTGCTTCTTGATTTCTAAGAGACTGTTGTGGATCATATGCAGGGGATTCTCTCACAAAAGGCTCAGTCTGTAGTTACGTGATCCACCACTTGGTTTGCGATGAAGATATGTCTGTTAAGTTGGGTAGAAATGAGGTGGTAAAATCCCATCTCTCTTTTCGGTTGTGCATGGCAAATGTGCTGATTAGTGCTTGTCAAAAGGTCCCTTGTGCTAGCAGGAGAGCATTTGTTTCCAAAATTCTTCCTCGTGTCCTCCATTCTGTCGAGGTGTTCTTCGCTCATATATTATCACCTATTTCATTTCATTAATTATCATCAGTATGACTTTTTTGGGTAATTACGTACTGTTTAATTAATAATGGCAACTGTAATTGGTTTCTCATACTTGCAACTTTTCCAGGAAATTGCAAATTCCGAAGTCAGATCTGCATGTATCCAAGTATTTTTCTCAATGGTGTACCATCTAAAGTCTCTAATTCTTCCTTACTCTTCCAATCTTCTCAAGTTGTCCATAAAGTCACTCAGAGAAGGATCAGAGAAGGTATTTTGGAAGTCACTGCTTTATAATTATACTTATTTAATCTTGAACTTTTGTCTGTGCTTTTAATCATTGCTCTATGCTCTTGAACCACCACATCCCTCTTCACCATGCTTACAAAGGCCTGCTTCCACATGCATAAGTACCTTCGTGTAGTGGCCCATCACTTAAATGCCATGTACCATGCTTGCACGAAAATGTTATTCTTGTGTTAGAATGGGTGTCAATTTTTTTGGTCTCCTGATTTGTTTCAGTTTTAATTTACTAATAATTATGTCTCTCTTCTTAAAAGAAAACAGGCATTACCTTTGGTATGTTTGCTCTTCCTTGAAATTGGAAGGTCAAGTTTGTATAAACATCTAATCTTCTGGCCCTGTTTAAGGCTCTCTCCCTGACCACAAAGAGTTTTGGTGCTTTTGTGGGGATACTCTCTGTGGTCAGCCTCCATCTAGTGCCTTCATCCCATTGTGTCACCCTATGGAACCGAAAACTGCCACTTCCAGATTTTACTGATGTGGTAAAAAAGGGGGATCGCTTGCTATTATCTGCTGACTTTTGCCATTGCGCTTAACTTTTTCTCTGGCTTCCTTTTTCCTTGTCATTATTGAGCCTGCTGCTGCTCTTTGTTTGGGCCTCATCATGAGGAACTGACTGCTGCTTCTATCGCCTTTAAAGAAGTGAATCCTAGTATTATTTGGAAGCATGTTGTGAGAATTAATTTCATGTTTTTGGTTAACGTGGTTTTGTTTAATTCCGACCAGGAGAGGATTGCTGGTGCCAAGTTACTCGCATCTTTGATGGCGAGCGAAGAGGCAGTGTTACAGAAAATTTGTGGTGACCTTGTGGAGGCCAGAACCTTGCTTCAAGATATATGCTCTTCAGATCTTCCATTGGATGTAAGGAAAATGTGCCAGAGATTGCTTGCGTGTTTGACCTCTGTGTAAATATTGCCCCCATCATTTACTCAAATTGTAGCATGCCCTTGTAAAGTTCAGCTACAAATGTGCAATCAACTGTTAAAACCATAAACTGTTTTTGTAGGCTTCCCTAGTTTTTCATAGGTGGTTTTGCTAGTGACATTTTTGAATTAGTTTTGATATATATAGCTTTCTGGAAACTAAATCGTACAGTGCTTCAAAGAATTGTCTGCTATTGTTTCCTGTAGCTTGAAGAATTAATGATAGGTCATATGTAACTTGATTAAAAATAAATTTTGGCCTAAAATTACTGTTACTCCATCCAATTTTATATGGTATCGTAGGCACCAAAGGTGGATTCAGGATTTTGAGGTTGGGGGTGTCGTATGAACGATATACTGTTACTCCATCCAATTTTATATGGTATCGTAGGCACCAAAGGTGGATTCAGGATTTTGAGGTTGGGGGTAGTGACTGAGGCACCAAAGGTGGATTCAGGATTTTGAGGTTGGGGGTGTCGTATGAACGATACGTCATTTCAAAATTTACATCGAAGATAGTATTTTGTTTAGCCCTCAAAAGCTCATTTTTAGACAAAATAAGTGTTTGATCAATTTTTTAGACAAAATAAGTGTTAGACAAAATTTCTCATGGATATGAAATGTTTTTTTCTTGAATGAAGGTTTTAAAATAGAAAAAATAACATAACTAGTAAATATATGGTATGTATTTACATTATATAACTATAGTTTTAAAAAATTATAATTTATAGTTATTTTTTCTATCCTCTTTTCCTCTCTCTCGCCTCTCTCTTCTCTCTTTGTAATATTTTGCCTGATATATAATTACATATGTATACCAATTGTATATATACAATTATTTTGATACATATATGTAGTTAATTCGATAGATATACATATATAATTCGTCTCTCTTCATTCTTTGTTCTCTCTCGCTCGCCTCTCTCCTCCCTCTTCCAATATTGTTTGCCAGATATACAAATACATATATATATTAGTTACACATAAAATTATTTAATAGATATATACATATAATTTGATAAATATACATATACAATTCACCTCTTTCCTCTCTCTTAATCTCACTCGCCTCTTACATCCCTTCTAGGTCACATAGCCGAGGTTATGCCAAGTAATTATGTAAAATATAGTTATTTGATCATATTAAGTTTCAAGCATAAGTTATTTATGGAAATTTCCCTTTAAAATAATATACTTAGAGACACTTTAAAAAGTTTAGTATTACCTCTCTGTGTGGGGCTTTCCTACGCGAATTCGAACTTAGATTCTAATGTGGGTATCAAATACTGGGTGGGACCTTCCTCCCCCCCCACCCCCACCCCCTAATTACTAGTCAAATACAAATTGATTTTCATTAATTATTTGTAATGCTCTTTTGATAAAAATGATTTTTAAAGATAGGTTGAGTTTAAAAACTTAATTTAGGTATAAATATGTTTAGCATCGACATTGTCAATATTAATTGTTTTGGTTGGTTGGTTGGTTTGAACATTTGAATAAAGAGAGGTCAATGGTTTGACTCTACCTTTTCACTGGATTTTGTAGAAGGATTTTCAAGCTTAATTTGTGTAAAAATTGCTTAGGTTGGGAATCAAACTCAAGACAAGGGGTGTTCACAGTTTGGATAACCACTAATCCAAATCAAACCAGACCTATTAAGTAAATCGATTTTTTGAGTTTGATTTGGTTTTAGTTTTTAAAAAGTCGATAGTTTGGCTTTGGGTTTGGTTTGTTTGAAAAAGTCTAAAAAGTAGGATTTGGGGAGGGTAAAATATATGCAGACCTTACTACTACCTCAGTATACACATTGAATTTATTTGTAAGGAAAGGAGTTACAAAAGAGAGTCTGGCTCTCGGATATAACAAGGCATATATATCATAATTGAAAACTTTTAACATACCAATCACAACATGGAAGTCTCTTCACTTCCTGTCGGACATGCAAGGCATAAAACCGATTGGCTCTTCGAATACCTTCTTGAGCTTTACCACCTTGGACTCTTTGGCTTTGAGGCCTAGATTCCCCACCTCTAGACTCCCTTGCATGATGATCGAGCTTGCCGCACTTGAATCATGCATTGGAATCGGCTAGGCATTTCCCATTGTGGAGCCTTCCACACTTCTTGTAATTTGGAGAAGCTTGAACACCTAGACCTCCTTATGGCTTGGGGTGAACCCCTTGTCCTTGTTGTACCTTGGTGGAGGAGCATTGGTTGAACTTTGACCCACTTGCTTTTGTCCATCATAGAAATTGCTATGTCCACCAATTCTTTGGTGAGGGAATCCACCACTTTAATCCGAGTCCTTTTGGACTTCTTAGCATTCTCCATAAAATTCTCATCTTCGATTTTCTACGCATAAGTTATGAGGTGGAAGATATCCATTTCATTTATTAACATGGTGATTTTGCACTCCTTGAACACCAATTCTGATACTCCTGAGATGAACTTGCTCATCCTTGCCCTTGGATCGGCAATCATGAACGGTGCATACTTTGATAACTTGGTGAACTTGAGAGAGTATTGCCTCAAACTCATGTTGCCTTGTCGGAGATTGATAAACTCTTGATCTTTGGCCTCCCTCAACTCCAATGAAAAGAATCGGTCTAGGAAGGCACCCTTGAATTCTTCCCAAGCAATTGTTTCCGCTTCATCACCTCTCTATTTAACCTATTAGTCATACCATACTTTGGCAATGCCTTTGAGTTAATAGGCCACAAGCTCGTCTTTCTCATTTGATAGTACCTCTATAATGGCCACAATCTGATAGGCCTTATCAATGAACTCTATCGTATCCTCATTTACCTTAGAGTCATGTACTCGGGCAGATTTATCCTTACAAAGTCCTGGATCCGAATAGTTGGGGTAGGTTCTTGAGGAGGAAAGACCACCTCTCAGTTGACTTGATGGTCCATAGCTTGAGCCAACATTGAGAAAGCGGCCCAAAACTCTACATAAGTAACCCCTTCTTCTTGGGGGATAGGAGGAACTTGGTCCTCATTCACATTTCCTGGTGGAAGCACTCTTCTTGGCGGCATGATCTAGAATTCTTAGGGCAACTCTAAGGCATGATATAATTTATTAGATTGGAGAAATTTTAGGGCAACTCTAAGGCATGATATAATTCATGAAAGAAGAGAATATTTCCTAGCCTTTTTTCATAATTGTAGGGCGCTTCATAACCATGAGTAAGACTCTATTCGACAGGGTATCATGAAAGAAGAGAATATTTCCTAGCCTTTTTTCATAATTGTAGGGCGCTTCACAATCATGAGTAAGACTCTGTTCGACAGGGTATGTTCGACTCTAAGGACCATTTCAAGACCACATGCTCTGATACCAAATTTTTCATGACCCAAGCCTAGGGCCTAGTTGTAACACGGTGAATGAGGGACCCAAAGGAACCTCACTCAAGTCTCTTAACATTCATTAAGCAATCATAGATAGTGAACATAAATAGCACAGAATTTAAAATGGGGAAATGAGCTAAGGGAGATCAAATCATAAGAACAAAGTTTACCCACAAACTATTTATATATTTGTCTAACAATACCATCTAGCAAAAGATTTGGCTGGGGCTAAGATATGCTCCAAGCTCACGCTCAAGTAAAATGTAGCAAAAGAAAATACAACTTCAGAAATTAAATGTCTTAATACTACAAGCTTGAGATAAAATAGGTGTTGTCTCCGAACTAGAGGACTCACCAATCAACTAGTCTTCAACGTCCTAAACTAGCAATGTGTCGAAGAAGGAGGAACATTGCTCCTTACATGGTGACAATATGTGAGAAAAATATGTGGTAGTACATTAAATGTACTAAGCATATGAAATTCAATGCAACAAAGAGTCATAATAACAAAATGGGCAATATGCATATCAATGGCAATGAAATAAAGTTCAAGATCATGAATCATCAATGCATCATTTAAAACATGATTTGAAACATCAAAATCAACATAAGACACCATATATATATATCTATGTGGGAGGAGATCATAATCGACATTTAAGAACATATGAGCTACTACATGGAACCAGCATAATCCCTGATATTGGCAGTGAGAGACTACTTTCCAAGTAGAACTCCGTCAACTTCTGCAGGATCAACTTTAACTTAACTTGATGCTATTGTGGATCCACTAGTCTTAACCTATAAGGGCTCCTCTGATGGCACATAGTTAATGAGACAGAAAATTGCAACAAAGGTTAATTTTTTTACCGAACCCCACCTCAAGCCCCATTCAATGCTAAATCACATCCTACATAATACTTTAAAATATAATCATAATCATAATCATTCATAAGCTTTAAACGTATATAACATCATCATATAAGGAATATCTCATCAACTTAGGAATCCATTCAACTAAGAATTATCCTTTCACATGAAGGTCTATCTTTGGTGAGAGTTCTCTTTTCACCGTCTTTAAAACATCATGAAAAGAGCTTCATAAAATATGTTATAACTTTTATAAACATTCATAACATATAATGAAACCCTTCATCATTCATAATAAGCTTCATCATAGAACTTAACTTAAAACTTGGTAGGTTAAAGTATGCAAGCTTAAATCATGCAATCATAGAGAGTCATGCATAAACATAATGAACTTAATCAATTTAAATAATTCTAAAAACAATCCACCAGAAGCATCCAAAAACCCTAGAGAAGGAAACATGAAAGTCATCTTATAAATCATCAACTTCATAACATTTCGTAATGTTGCATTTTACATAGATCATATAACTAAAAAGATATATCATAATATCAACAGTTAAAGAAACTTCATGCATCTAATAAAATACCCATACTTGAAAGCTAATGAAATAGGAAGTATACTTAAGTTTTGTGAATGGAAGGAGTCCACAAATCAAACTCATATACCTTGTTTAGAAGCATTAAAAAGAAGCTTGAGATTCCTGAAGAACCCTTGGAAACCCTAGCTTTTCTTCCTTGCCTTGAGAGGATTTTTGCCATAGGAAAAAGTGAAAGAGAATAGGGTGGAGAGTGAATGAGACTGATGAGGAGGAATGAGTCTGATATGGGTAGAAAATAGGCCTAAATGATATAGCATTGCGCTTAGAATGCTAGAAAATGTTGAAGTTGCCCTTCACTAAAAACTGTCGGACCCTATCTACGAGCCGTAGATTGACTTACCGGTCATCGATTAGGAATTTCTTCCCGGCTACATTTTGGACCCCTTAAATAGTCTCTTAAACTTACACTACGAACACCTTCTATGGTTCGTAAATCAAATGATGGGTCATAATGACCTCTCATAAATCTGTCCCACATTTAGAAAATTTACCAACTCAGGATTCAAACTACAATCCCATTATACGATTCGTAAAACTAATCACGACCTATAAAGGATCTTCATTCGGTGACACCTTCCAAACTTTAGAAACTCAATTTCTTCCTTCAATTTATAAACCCTTACATGAGTCTTAGATACCCTTTTCACTTCCTCTCCCACACTTTAAATCTTTCCCAACTCACTGAACCATCTATGAGGTGTATCTATGGTATATAAAATGATCCAAGACCCGTAGATGGGCTCGTACACTCCTGAAACACCCCTCATGTGCTTCGAAATGCCCTATAATCATAATTTTCTCATATCTCAAAAATCGTGCATAATTTTAAAAATTCAACTTCATATTCTTGATTAAGGGAAAAATTGAGCGGAAAATGGGTAAAACTCGAATTTTAGAAGACTCGTAGCGAAAAATAATTTTAACTACTTAATCAATTTCCAGAGAGCCTACGCACCCAGGCTGCGACGTGCCTAGGGCACGCAGTAGTGTTGTTTGGTGAGGTCCGCCTGGTCTGCGTCACGCCTGGGGCGTGGACCAGTGTAATTTTTTTTGTGTTTTTCATATTTCGTCCAAGGGCATTGGAGTGATAACCCAATGTCCATTTAATGTTAAATCTACCATACTTAGCTATTTTCAACTCTAGAACTCACCAAAAATCTCTCTAAAACCTCTCCAAGACTTTATCAAAATCCCCATTAAAATTCAAGGACCTCAAGAACAACTTTGAATTTTAAGGACCCAATTCAAGCTTCAAGTCTCCTTCAAGTTTACCCCAAGAAAGTCAAGGTTTAAGGTATGTGGGTCTTCATCCATGGGTCCTTTCACCCATGGAGCCCAACCTTCTCATTTTATGAAAATTGCATGATTTCAAATTGTATTACTTACGAGTATCTCTTATTATGAACCATGAACGTATATTATGTTGTATTTTATCAAGTATTGATTGACTATGCATGAGTATCTACTTTAATCTCATTTCATGAGTTTGATTTATATTTATTGAAGTTATGCATGATGTGAACTATGAAAATTATGAATTATTGTGAATTTCGAGATGAAGGCCACGATATCCAAGATGAGGGTTTTACTACAATATTGGTGGGTTGTTTTGAATTGATTTGTAGTACTCCTTATTATACTCTTGAATTGCATAATTTTGAACAAGTGTCATGAACTTACCATGTGTTTGATGAAATTACATGACAATAATTTTCAAGTTGTTGATGAACTATTACATGATTTTCAAGCAAGTGATTTCATGATAATTATGGGCTCCCAAGCATGTATTTGATTCATGAAAAGTATCTGTGAAGTTATAAGTGACAAGCTGAGCCCTATTTCAAGATGTTACCCTCTAGTGATCCATTCATGTCAAGTTGAAGGATCAAACATGATTATTTTACCCTTAAGTTCAAGTTCAAGTTCAAGTTCAAGTAAGCTCACTAGTAGAGGTCAAGCATGTAATGAGCTACTTATGTTAAGTTATCACGTCTCTTACAAATTATTCATGTTATGATTAAAGTTATGATTATTTCAAGTATTCTGTGAGATTAGACTTAGCAACGATTGAGGCTTAAGATGGGGGCTCGACTCAAGGGGTCCTTATATAAAATTTTTAGTCTTTAAACTATGTGTCACCATAGGATTATGTTATTTCCCTAAATCAGCTTTCTTAGTGGATCCATGTAGTTTCATGTTATCATGTATGGTTTACCTTGGGTAGATCACACTTCGTCGGGGGGTGTTATGCCAAATCACCTTACTAAGGAGGTGTCATACCTTGGATTCCAAGTAGTAGCTCGCTTGGTCTATGTCGGTTAAGGTCTCCTCCCACATTTGTATGATATATTATGAAAGTTAAATGATTTACATGCATGTTTTATTACAAGCATTGCTCATACATGTCATATTAAGATTATATCCGTTGCCTATATGTATGCATTTTAAATATTATGGCTTATGTCTTTATTGCATTTCACCACGCATACTTAGTACAATCAAAGTACTAACGCATATTATATGCCTACATGATATTACCATGTAGGGACCGGAGCTTCTATCTATCATCCTCCTCCATGTGGCTAGTTCGGTTCTTGAAGAAAGCTTTTTGGTGAGTCCTGTACTCCAAGGAAAATATCTATTTCATTCATGCTATGTTGAAACTTCTTCCTTATGTTGGATACTTATTATCATGAGGGTGAGCCCAGGAAGTGTCTTGGACTCCGTTCCATTCTAAAGTAGAGGTGTTGTTGGATACTATGTTTCTATATGCTTATGAGCTCGACTCTTCTTATGTTTTATGATTATGAAAGATTTCCCTTAGTGCCGCTTCCTTACCAAGATTCAAGCTTTAGAATCGAAGAAAGTCTTCTTATGTTTTATGATTATGAAAGACTTCCCTTAGTCTTGCTTCCCTTTTAAATAATTGACTCTTGTTATTGTCTTGTTTTTCTTCCACAACCAAGGATGTATACATGATATGATTAGAGACTTGTTTGGGTTGTCTCCGGACTTTCCATTCGCTATGTCATGTCTGACCCCTAGGCTTGGGTTGTGACAAACTTGGTATCAGAGCCCTAGGTTGTTAATGATCCTTGAAAATCTAAAATATCGCATCGATTAGAGTCGTATTTATTATTGTGAAGCTTGCCATAACTATGAATAGGAGGCTATGAGGCGCTTTTGGAAATGTTTCACTTCTTCATGATCTATGTTGTGCTTTAGGTGTAAAGGTAAGATTTTCTCCCCTAACGAATTGAAACGACCCCAATAAGTGCCCGAGAATGTGCCTCAAAAGTGTTCGAAATTATAATTTCTATATATCTCAAAATTTATACATGATATCAAAAATCCGACTTCACATTCTCAATCAGGGGACAAAATTGAGTGAGAAATGTGTATAACCCAGATTTTAGAGGACCAGTAACAAAAAATAAATTTTGCTAATTTACAATTTCCAGAGAGCATTCGCTCCTTGGCCGCGATGCACCAGGGGCGCCCCAATTTTAAAGCAAATAAATCACAATTTTGATTTTCTAAAAATCCCTCATCTAGTGTCTGTCCACGATGGTGCCGCGACACACCTCCATCACGGATGAGTGTAAAATTGCCTCAGCGATAGGTTCATGTGGCGGACCAGATACGGACCTATGTATTTTGTTGCCAGTGATTTTGTCTTGGCCTGAGGCTTTTGGGTCTTGGGCATAATCCCTTCCATGCATACAAACACCTATACTTAGCCATATTTTTCCTTCATATCATACAAGACATTCCCCAATACTCACTCAAACCTTTAGACTAATATTTTTCTCGAAATTCAAGTGTCCAAATCTCTTTCTTCATCTCAAAATTCAAGTGTCCAAATCTCTTCTGGATCTTAAGGATTTCAATCAAGCTTCAAGTCTCCATTAAAATCTTCATGAAGGAATTCTCCAAATCTAAGGTATGTGGGTTTCAACCAATTGGCCCTTTCACCCATGGTGCCAAAGCTTCCTTTTTACCTAAATTGCATGATTATAAGTTGATTTACTTCTGGGTCTTACTTATTATGAAGTTGACTATGAACTATGTTGGGTTTTCATAAACTTGTGACTGTTTGAGCATGTTTTGAGCTATGAATCTATGGTCTATTGTTTGATTTGATGGAAGTTTTTAATGTATATTTCATGAGGGCATTACCCAATTTTGGTGGGTGGTTTTACATTGGATTTTCTTGCATGATTTCTCTCTTGAATTGCATGATCTTACACAAGCCTTACACACCTACCAAGTATTTGATAAAATGTCTGATTTTGGATTCTTGAACTACTAATGATTCATTGCATGGCCTATGACTTGAGTGACTTTATGATGATGAAATGAAGATATTTGTATGATGATTTCATAAAAAGTATCTATTCTGATGAAAGTTGACCAATTGCCTAGTTCGGAGGGGGGGGAGGGGGGTAGTAGGTATGAATTATCACATTGAGGGGTATATACCTCATTTGCCTAGTTCAGGGAGTGGTAGGCCTATGCTACCATGTTGAGGGGTATATACCTCAATTTCCTAGCTTGGGGGGTTGTAGGCGTGTGCTACCATGTTGAGGGGTATATACTACAATCGCCTAGCTTGGGGGATTGTAGGACCGTGCTACCACATTGGGGTGTATATACCTCAATCGCCTAGCTCAGGGGGTGGTAGGCCCGTGCTACCATATTGGGGGTATATACCTCAATTGCCTCACCAAGGAGGTAGGAGGCCTTGGTTATGTAATGGATGTCACCTTTTTCACATGTAAGATGTTCTATATAATCATGCTTTACTTCAAGTATCATTCATTCATGTTATATTGCTAATATGCTATCTTTTGCTTACGATATTGCATTTTTTCATGTGCCTATCTCTTGTTCCATTGCATCCTACATACTTAGTACATTCAAACGTACTAACACATACTCTATACATACATGATATTACCATGTAGGGACCGGAGCACCGATTGATCATCCTCCTCCTCATGGCTAGTACTTCTACCCAAAGGTAGTTGGTGAGTCCTCAATTCTGGGGATGATGACTTGATCTTATGATATGTATTAATACTCTCTCTTCTTTATTATATACTTATGACTATGATGGTGAACCCGATTGCTTGTCTTGGTCCCCGCTCTTATCTATATAGTAGAGGTATTGTTGGACAAGCTATGTAATTATGTTATGAATCTCGACTCTCTTGGTTTAATGATGTCTTATGTTATGAAAGGCTTTCCCTCAGCCCCTTTCGCCCTTATTTCGACTCTTATTAATGTTGTTTAATGCTTCCGTGACCAAGGATGTATAATAATGTGTTAAGAGGCTTATTTGGGGTTCCTTCAAGTTTGCTATTCATCGTGTCACGTCTAGGCCCTAGGCTTGGGTCTGACAAACTTGGTATTATAGTACTAGGTTGTTAATAATCCTCGGCATCTAGCACATCGCATTGATTAGAGTCTTATTCATGGTTGTATTGTGCACCATAACCATGAGCAAAAGGCTATGAGACATTTTAGTAAATGTTTCCCTTCTTCATATTCTAAGTCATGAAATAGAGTTAAAGTAAGGTTTTTCCACCCTAACGATTGTTCTTTGCTATACTAGATCATGTCTAACACAAAATGAAGAAGGGTTCGCACTCTCGAGGAGCAACCGGCTCATAGTGAGCTCCGGATGTTCTCACTTTTCTAGCACAAGTTGTGGCTAATCAAGCCAACCAAGAGGCCCAAGCCCCTTATGCTCCTACTCCAGCATCTCAGGTGAGGGACTTCACAAGGATAAACCCACTGGAGTTCTATGGTTCTTAAGTGAATTAGGACCCTCAAGAATTCATTGATGGGGTTTACAAGGTAATAGCCATTATGGGTGTGACATCAAAAGAGAAGGTGGAGTTGGCAGCTTACCAACTCAAGAGGGTGGCACAAATATGGTTTACTTAATGGAAGAAGAGAAGGGGAACAATAATGTGGTTCTATGGGAGGTCTTCAAGGTGGGTTTCCTTAACCGATTCTTTCCTTTTGAGCTTAGAGAGGCCAAAATGGTGGAGTTTATGAATTTGAAGTAAGGAATTATGAGTGTGAAGGAGCATGCCCTCAAGTTCAACCAACTCTCTAAATATGCTCCACACTTAGTTGCCGACCCAAGGTCTAAAATGAACAAGTTCGTGATGGGTGTATCTGACTTGGTGAGTGAGCAGTACCGGTCTGCTATGTTGATAAGTGACATGAATTTGTCCTATTTCATGACTTATGCTGAATAAATGGAGGGGGAAAAATAGAGGAAGAGAAGGGGGAATGAGGCCAAGAGGGCCAGTTCTGACGGAAGGTTCCAAAGTCCTAAAGGTGGCTGGTTTTATCAAGGCCAAGGGTCCTCTAATGCTACTAGAGGAAGGCTTGCTAATGACATCCCAAGGCCCAAGGTAATAGTGGTGTGGGTCTTAATGCTATGTGTCCACAATGTGGTAAGGGTCATGGTGGCCCATGCTTGAGGTATACCGGTGCTTGTTATGGTTGCAGGAAAATGAGGCATAAGATGATAGATTGCCCTCGTAATCGCAACAAGGGTAAGGATGTTGATCCTCAAGGTCGGGGTGCTAATGCAGTTCCTTTGGGAAGGGGTGTCAACAAGGTGGTGCCCCAAGGCACAATCGGTTCTATGCACTCCAAGAGAGGCAAGGGGTTGAAGAGGTTCTCGATGTTATCATGGGTATGTTAAAAGTCTTTGATTTTGATGTGTATGCATTGGTTGAACCGGGTGACACTCTTTCTTTTGTTACCTCCTTTGTTACCAAAAAGTTTAATGTTGAACTCGAATGGTTGTTTGAGCCATACGAGGTATCTACTCCCATTGGTGCATCTATTGTTACTAGTAGATCCTATAAAAATTGCCCCATTTGCATTTTGCATAAATTGTTCCATGTGACTTTGCTGAGTTGGACATGTTGGATTTTGACATTATTCTTGGGATGAATTAGTTGCATGTACACTTTGCCTCTATTGATTGTAAAATCCATAGGGTTAAATTCCAATTTCTTAATGAACCCGTTCTTGAGTGGGAGAGTCATGATGTGGTGGTCAAGGGTAGATTCATCTCTTGCATTAAAGTCCATAAGTTAATCTAGGGGTGTCTTTATTATCTTATGAGGGTTAGGGATGTGGAGTCCAAGGCCCTTCCTATTGAGTCGGTTCTAATGATAAATGAGTTCCTAGATATCTGCCTAAATGACCTTCCTGGTGTTCCTCCCGAAAGGAAAACAGATTTTGGTATAGACCTCCTTCCTGATACTCAACTCATTTCTATTCCCCCTTATCGTATGGCCCTGAGGGAGTTAAAGGAGTTGAAAGAGCAATTGAGGGACTTATTGGAGAAGGGTTTTATTAGGCCTAGCCAATCCCTTTGGGGTTCACCGATGTTATTTGTGAAGAAGAAAGATGGGTCCCTTAGAATGTGTATTGTCTACCGGCAACTCAATAGGGTCACCATAAAGAATAAGTATCCTCTTCCAAGGATTGATGATTTGTTTGACCAATTGCAAGGGGCTAGTCACTTCTCTAAGATTGATCTTTGGTCCGGGTACCATCAAATGAAGGTGAGGGAGTGTGATATTCCTAAGACGGCTTTCAAGACTAGATATGGGCATTATGAATTTGTTATGATGCCTTTTGGGTTGACCAATGCACCGGCTATCTTCATAGATCTTATGAATAGGGTCTTCAAACCCTACCTTCATTTGTTTGTGGTAGTCTTTACTGATGATATTTTGATCTATTCTCATAATAAAGAGGAGCATGTGAGTCATTTGAAGGTAGTGTTGCAAATATTGAGAGAAGAGAAGTAATGATATTTTGATCTATTCACATGTGAAGAGGAGCATATGGGCTATTTGAGAGTAGTGCTACAAAGATTGAGGGAAGAGAAGTTGTATGCTAAGTATGAGAAGTATGAATTTTTGTTGTAAGAGGTTGCTCTTCTAGGTAATGTGGTGTCCGGGATGGTATTAAGGTGAATCCTAACAAGACGGATGTGATTAGAAATTGGTCTAGACCATTGACCCCATCGAATATTAGGAGCTTCTTGGGCTTAGCGGGTTATTCCCAGAGGTTTGTGAATGGGTTCTCTTCTATTGCTTCTCTTATGACCAAATTGACTCAAAA
>DF366541.1:25231-38701 GCA_000787875.1 Solanum virginianum
TTAAGGAATTCATTCAAGCTTCAAATCTTCTTCGAGGAATTCTCCAAAGTCAAGGTATGTGGGTTTCAACCATTAGGCCCTTTCACCCATAGTGCCCAAGATTCCTTTCTACCTAAATTACATGATTATAAGTTGATTTACTTATGGGTCTTACTTATTATGAAGTTGACTATGAACTATGTTGGGGTTTCATAAACTTGCGACTGTTTAAGCATGTTTTGAGCTATGAAGCTATGATCTATTTTGTGATGATAAAGGGTTTCAATGTATATTGCATGAGGGTATTACCAACGACTGTTTGAGCATGTTTTGAGTTATCAATCTATGGTCTATTGTTTGATTTGATGGAGGGATTTGAAGTATATTGCATGAGGTTATTACCAAGTGTTGGTGGGTGGTTTTACATTGGATTTTCTTGCATGATTTCACTCTTGAATTGCATGATCTTACACTAGCCTTACACATACACCAAGTGTTTGATGAAATATTCAATTTTGGATTCTTGTACTATTGATGATCCATTGCATGAACTGTGACTTGAACAACTCTATGATGATGAAAGGAAGGTATTTATATGATGATTTCATGAAAATTATCTACGTGATGAAAGTTGACCAATTGCCTAGTTCGGGGGGTAGTAGGCCTGAACTACTATATTGAGGGATATATATCTCATTTGCCTAGCTCGGGGGGTGGTAGGCCCGTGCTATCATATTGAGGTATATATATCTCAATCACCTAACTCGGAGGGCTGTAGGCCCATGGTACCATGTTGAGGGGTATATACCTCAATCACCTAGCTCGGGGGGTTGTAGGCCCATGCTACCACATTAGTGGGGTATATACCTCAATCGCCTAGCTTAGAGGGAGGTAGGCCCATGCTACCACATTGGGAAGTATATACCTCAATTGTCTCACCAAAGAGGTAATATGCCTTGGTTATGTAATGATGGTCACCTTATTCAGATGTAATATGTTCTATATAAGATTGTTTTACTTCAACTATCATTCATTCATGTCATATTGCTAATATGCTATCTTTTGCTTACGGTATTGCATTTTTCCATGTGCCTATTTCTTGTTGCATTTCATCCAACATACTTAGTAAATTCAAATGTACTAACACATACTTTATGCCTACATGATGTTACCATGTAAAGACCAAAGCACCGATTGATCCTCCTCCTCCTCATGGTTAGTACTTCTACCCAAAGCTAGTTGGTGAATCCTTAATTCTGGGGATAATGACTTGATCTTATGATATGTATTAAGACTCTTTTTTCTTTATTGTATATTTATGACTACGAGGATGAGCTCAGTTGCTTGTCTTGACCCCTACTCTTATCTATGTAGTAGAAGTGTTGTTAGACAAGTTATGCAATTATGTTATGAGTCTCGACTCTCTTGATTTAATGATGTCTTATGTTATGAAAGGCTTTCCTTTTGCCCTTTTCGCCCTTATTTCTACTCTTATTAATGTTGTTTAATGCTTTCACGACCAATGATGTGTAATGGTATGTTAAGAGGCTTGCTTTGGGTTCCTTCGGGTTCCCTATTGGCCGTGTTAGGTCTAGGCCCTAAGCTTTGGTCATGACACAAATGCTCTTTTGCTCTTCTAGATCATGCCGCTACCAAGAGGAAGACTAAGGTAAGCCCGTACACCCGAAGAGCAATCGGCCCCTCTCGCTCCTCAAGAAGGAGGGTTGGCCCAAGATGAATTCCGGAATGCCATCACTATGTTGGCCAATGCTATGACCGACCAATTGAATCAAGGGGCCCAAACTCCTCAAGCTCCTACTCTGGCCTCAAGGGTGAGGGATTTCACAAGGATGAATCCTTCGGAGTTTCATAGGTCCCAAGTGGAGGAAGGTCCGAAAGAGTTTATCGATAAGGTGTATAAGGTGATATCTATCATGGGATCAATTCGGAGGAGAAAGTGGAATTAGCAGCGTACCAACTCAAGGGTGTAGCCCAAATTTGGTTTGCTCAATGGAAATTGAAGAAAAGAGATGATGATGTTATTTCTTAGGATGAGTTCAAAGCTGCCTTCCTCAACCGGTTCTTCCCTATCGAGTTGAGAGATGCTAAGATGATAGAGTTTATAAACCTCAAGCAAGGTTCCATGAATATGTGGAAGTATGCCCTCAAGTTCAACAAGCTCTCAAAGTATGTTCCTCATTTGATTGCCGACCCTAGATCAAGGATGAACAAATTTGTGTCGAGGGTGTCTGACTTGGTAAATGAAGAGTGTCGTACCATAACACTTGTAAGTGATATGGATTTGTTTAGGCTCATAACATTCGTCGAACAACTTGAGGGGAAAAAACTTAGAAAGAGGAGAAGTGGAGAGTCTAAGCGGGCTCAATTTGAGGGTGGTTTCCAAGGTTCTAAGGGTGGCTTTAAACAAGGTTACAAATTCTAAGGCCAAGGGTCCTCTAATGGCCCAAATAAGAGGTTTGCTAATGATGAGGTGTCTAACCCAAGGTTTCAAGGTGAAAATGGTGAGATGACTAATCCTAAGTGCCAAAAGTGTGGGAGAAACTGTCGTAGTCCATGTTTGAAGAATTTAATGCTTGGTTTGGTTGTGGTGAAATGGGTCACAAGATTTTTTATTGTCCACATGCTCAAAACAAGGGTAGAGATGGTCTTCCTCAAGGCCAAGGTGTTAATGGGGGTCAAAAGGCAAAGGGAGGCCAACAAGGGGGTGCTCGAAGGCAAAATAGATTCTATGCTCTCCAAGAAAGGCAAGGAATGGATGATGTTCCCGATGTTGTTACTAGTATGTTAAATGTTTTTGATTAAGATATGTATACATTGATAGATCCGGGTGCCACTCTTTCTTTTATTATCCCTTTTGTTGCCAAAAAGCTTCATATATGTCCCAAATTATTATGTGAACCTTATAAAGTGTTTATTCATGTTGGTGAGTCCATTATAGCTAAAAGAGTTTATATAGATTGCCTCATGTTCATATTTCATAAAGTCTTGCCTTGTGATTTTGTGGAACTTGACATGGTGGATTTTGATATTATTCTTGGAATGGATTTGTTACATGCATATTAAACTTCCATTGATTGTAGAACCCTTAAGTTAGATTCCAATTCCCTAATGAGCCCGTCCTTGAGTGGAAGAGTTGTAGTGTGGTGGTCAAGGGTAGATTCATTTCTTGTCTTAAAGCTCAAAAATTGATTTCTAAGGGTAGTATTTACCACCTTGTAAGGGTTAGGGATGTTAAGTCTAAAGTCCTTCCCATTGAGTCAGTTCAGGTGGTCAATGAGTTTCTTGATGTCTTTCTCGTGTTCCTCCTAAAAGGAAATAGACTTTGGTATAAACCTCCTCCTCGATACATAACCCATTTCCATTCCCCCTTACCGTATAGCCCCGGCGGAGTTGAACGATTGAAGGATCAATTGAGGATTTATTGGAGAAGGGTTTCATAAGGCCTAGCAAGTCACCTTGGGCTGCATCGGTATTGTTTGTAAATAAAAAGGATGGTTCTCTTAGAATGTACATCGACTACGGGCAACTCAATAGAGTCACTATAAAGAATAAATATCCTCTACCAAGAATAGATGACCTTTTTGATCAACTATAAGGGGCTAGTCACTTTTCTAATATTGATCTTCGGTCCGGATACCACCAAGTGAGGGTGAGGGAGTGTGATATTCCTCAGACGGCTTTTTTGACTAGGTATGGGCACTTTGAGGTTGTGGTAATGTCCTTTGGTTTGACTAATGCACCAGTAATATTTATGGATCTCATGAATATGGTCTTTAAAACCTGCCTTGATATGTTTGTGGTGGTCTTTATTGATGATATTTTGATTTATTCCCAGAGTGAAGAAGAACATGTGAATCATTTGAGGGTGGTGTTGCAAATTTGAGGAATGAGAGGCTGTTTGCTAAATATAAAAAGTGTGAGTTTTGGTTGAAAGATGTTGCATTTCTTTATGGCATGTGGATTCAGGTGATGAAATTAAAGTAGACCCTATGAAGACAGAGGTGATAAGAAATTGGCCTAGGCCCTTGACTCTGACAGATATTAGGCGTTTCTTGGGTTTGGCAGGTTACTATCAGAGGTTCATGAATAGTTTTTCTTCTATTGCTTTCCTGATTACAAAGTTGACTCAAATGAAGACAAAATTTGTTCGGACCGATGAATGTGAGAAGAGTTCTCAAACTTTGAAAGACAAGCTTATCTCTACTCCTATTTTGGCTTTATCGAAAGGGCTAGAAGGGTTTGTGGTTTATTGTGATGCCTCGAGGATTGGTTTGGGGTGTGTTTTGATGCAAAATGGCAAGATTATAGCATATGCTTCTAGGCAACTAAAGGTTCATGAATGAAACTATCCGATCCATGATCTTGAATTAGCAGTCGTGGTGTTTGGTTTGATTTGGCATCATTATTTGTACAGGGTTCATGTAGATATGTAATTGACCATAAGAGTCTCCAATATATGTCCACATAAAAAGATCTTAACTTGAGGCAAAAAAGTTGATACATCTCTTTAAGGATTATGATATAGTGTGCACTATCATCACCACAAAGGTAATATTGTGGCCGATACTCTAAGTAGAGTGTCCATGGGTAGTCTAGCTTATATTGATGTTGGTAACAAGAAGGTGGCTAGAGAAGTTCACCAGTTAGCTAGGTTGGGGTTTAGGTTGAATGAAGTTAAAAATGGTGGCGTAATGGTTGTTGATGGTTCTAAATCTTCTTTAATTGAGGAAGTTAAGTCAAAACAAGACCTTGACCCCGCCTTGCTAGAATTGAAGGCTTTGGTAAAGGATGGTAAAGTGGAGGTTTTCTCCCAAGGGGGAGATGGTGCCCTTAGGTACCAAGGTAGGTTCTATATGCCTTGTGTTGATGATTTGAGAAAGAGGATTCTTGATGAGGCTCATAATTCTTCCAATTTCATTCACCCCAGTTCTACCAAGATGTGCCTAATGTTTATGACTTGAGGGAGTTGATTTTGAAGGAGGCCCATAATTCATCCTATTCTATTCACATCGGTTGCACAAAAATATATATAGACTTGAGGGAGATATATTGGTGGGGTCATATGAAGATGGATATTGCCAAATTTGTAGTCGGATGTCACAATTGCCAACAAGTGAAAGCTGAACATCAAAGGTCGGGTGGCCTAGCCCAAGACATAGAAATTCTTACTTGGAAGTGGAAAGAGATCAACATGGATTTTGTGGTTGGTTTGCCTAAGACTAGGAAACACTTCGATTCTATTTGGATTATTGTTGATAGGATGATAAAGTTGGCTCACTTTTTATCAGTTAAAATAACTTATCATGACAAAGATTATGCCAAGTTGTATATTCATGAGTTGGTTAGATTGCATGGGGTGCTATATGGTAGGTGTTATAGATCCCCGGTTGGGTGGTTTGATATGGGCGAGATGGCTTTGTTAGGCCCGGATTTGGTTATGGAGGCTTTGGAGAAGGTGAGGTTGAAGACAGCCCAAAGTAGACAAAAGTCTTATTCGGATGTGAGGAGAATATACCTTGAGTTTAATGTTGATGATTGGGTTACTTGAAAGTCTCACCCATGAAAGGTGTGGTCCGATTTAGCAAGAAAGGGAAATTGAGCCCAAGGTTTGTAGGACCCTATAGGATTTTGAGGAAAATTGGTGAGGCTGCCTACGAATTAGAGTTGCCTATGAATATGAACATGGTTTATCCGGTCTTCAATGTGTCTATGTTGAGGAAGTGTGTGGGTGACCCAAATACTATAGTTCCCTTAGAGTTTGTGGATGTTGTGGAAGATAATTTGACCTATGAGGAGATCCTGGTGGAGATATTGGATAGACAAGTGAAAAGGTCGAGGAACAAATATGTAGCATCCGTCAAGGTCCTTTGAGGAATCAAGCTGAAAGTGCCACATGGGAAGTTGAATCGAACATGAAAAAGCTGAAGACAGAGGTGATAATCTGAAAATGACATCTAAGTGCACTTGTTGCATTCATGTCGGGCTGAAATCTTCGTAATTACTTCTATTACACATGTTTCTTTGACATTCAGGGATGAATGTTCCCAAAGAGGAGATATTGAAGCACTCCTCATGTGTTTCAGAATGCCCCATAATCATAATTTCCTTATATCTCAAAAATTATGTGTGATTTTGGAAATTCGACTTCATATTCTTGATCAGGGGAAATATTGAGTGGAAAATGGGTAAAACTCGGATTTTAGAAGACCCGTAGTGAAAAATAATTTTCACTAATTAATCGATTGCCAGAGAGCTTGTGCGCCCAAGTCGCGAGGCGCCTGGGGCGTGCAGTAGTGTTGTTGGTAAGGTGCGCCTGGTCTGCGTCGCGCCTAGGGTGCGGACCAGTGCAATTTTTCGTGCGTTGCGCCTAGGGCGCCGACCAGTGCAATTTCCCCTTGTTTTTCATATTTCATCCAAGGGCATTGGGGTAATAACCCAATGCCCATTTAAACGTGAAATCTATCATACTTAGCCATTTTTCAACTCTAGTACTCACAAAAAACCTATCTAAAACCTCTCTAAGATTTTGTCAAAATCCTCATTCAAATTCAAGGACCTCAAGAACAACTTTGGATTTCAAGGACCCAATCCAAGCTTGAAGTCTCCTTCAAGTTTACCCAAAGAAATTCAAGGTTTAAGGTACGTGGGTCTTCATCCATGGGTCCTTTCACCCATGGAACCCAACCTTCTCCTTTTATTAAAATTGCATGATTTCAATTTGTATTACTTATGGGTATCTCTTATTATGAACCATGAATGTAAATTATGTTGGGTTTTATCAAGTATTGATTGACTATGCATGAATATCTACTTTAATCTCATTTCATGAGTTGATTTATATCTATTGAAATTATGCATGATGTGAATTATGAAAATTATGAATTATTATGAATTTCGAGATGAATTTTAAGATACCCAAGATGAGGGTTTTAGTACAATATTAGTGGGTTGTTTTGAATTGATTTTTACTCCCTCTTGTTATACTCTTGAATTGTATGATTTTGATCAAGTGTCATTAACCCACCATATGTTTGATGAAATTACATGACAAGAATTTCCAAGTTGTTGATGAACTATTGCATGATTTTCAAGTCAAGTGATTTCATGATAATTGTGGGCTCCCAAGCATGTATTTGATTCATGAAAAGTATCTATGATGTTACAATTGACAAGTTCCAAGTGATTTCATGATAATTACGGGCTCGCAAGCATGTATGTGATTCATAAAAAGTATCTATGATGTTACAAGTGACAAGTTGAGCCCTATTTCAAGATGTTACCCTCTAGTGAGCCATTCATGTCAAGTTGAGGGATCAAGTATGATTATTTTACCCTCATGTTCAAGTTCAAGTTCAAGTAAGCTCACTAGTAGAGGTCAAGCATGTAATGAGCTACTCATGTTAAGTTATCATGTCTCTTACAAATTATTCATGTTATGATTATTTCAAGTATTCCATGGGATTAGACTTAGCACTGATTAAGGCTTAAGATAGGGTCTCGACTCAAGAGGTCCTTATATAAAGTCTTTAGTCTGTAAACTATGTGTCACCATAGGATTATGTTATTTCTCTAAATGGGCTTTGCTAGTGGATCCATCTAGTTTCATGTTATCATATATGGTTTGCCTTGGCAAGTAGACCATACTTCGCCGGGGGGTGTCATGCCCGGTTACCTTACCGAGAGGGTGTCATGCCTTGGATTCCAAGTAGCAGCTCTCTTGTTCTATGTCGATTAAGATCTCCTCCTATATATGTATGATATATTATGCAAGTTAAATGATTTACATGCATGTTTTATTACAAGCATTACTCATACATGTCATATTGAGATTATATCCATTGCCTTTATGTATGCATTTTTAATATTATGACTTATGTCTTTTTTGCACTACAGCCCACATACTTAGTACATTCCAAGTACTAACGCATACTCTATGCTTACATGATGTTACCATGTAGGGACCGGAGCTTTTATTGATCATCCTCTTCCACGTGGCTAGTTCAGTCCTTGAAGAAAGCTTTTCGGTGAGTTCTCAACTCCGAGGACAATATCTATTTCATTCATGCTACGTTGAGACTTGTTCCTTATGTTGGATACTTATTATCATGAGGGTGAGCTCGAGAAGTGTCTTGGCCCCCGATCATGAGGGTGAGCCTGGGAAATGTCTTGGCCCTCGCTCCATTCTTAAGTAGAGGTATTGTTATATACTACGTTTGTATATGCTTATGAGCTTGACTTTTCTTATGTTTTATGATTATGAAAGACTTCCTTTAGTCCCGCTTCCCTTTTGAATAGCTGACTCTTGTTATTGTCTTATTTTGCTTCCGCAATCAAGGGTATGATCCAGATTTGGTTTGCTCAATGGAAATTGGAGAGGAGAGATGATGATGCTATTCCTTAGAAGGAGTTCAAAGTTGCCTTCCTCAACCGGTTCTTCCTTATCGAGTTGAGAGAGGCTAAGATGATGGAGTTTATGAATCTCAAGCAAGGTTCCATGAGTGTGAGGGAGTATGCCCTCAAGTTCAACAAGCTCTCATTGTATGCTCCTCATTTGGTTGCTGACCCTAGATCAAGGATGAACAAGTTTGTGTTGGGAGTGTTTGACTTGGTAAATGAAGAGTGTCGTGCCACAATGCTTGTAAGTGATATGAATTTGTCTCAGCTTATGACATACGCCGAACAACTTGAGGGGGAAAAATTAGAAAGAGGAGAAGTGAGTCTAAGTGGGCTCGATTTGAGGGTGGTTTCCAAGGTTCTAAGGGTGACCAGTTTCATCAAGGTCACAAATTCCAAGGCCAAGGGTCCTCCAATGCTCCAAGTAAGAGGTTTGCTAATGATGGAGTGTCTAACCCAAGGTTTCAAGGTGACTAATTCCAAGGCCAAGGGTCCTCCACTTTGTATATGTTTGGTGTTGGGTTCTTGGGATTAATTCAACACCTAAGTACTATTGGAAAATTGAACAAAAAAAGAATTTTATAGTGATTCTAGAAAAATATAATTAGGAATATTCTAGAAGATAATAGAAAGCGTCTCTCTTAATCCTTCCATCACCACATATAGATAGAACTCTTGATCCTTCCATCACCACATACATAGATAGAAGTGATTGTTTGAGTTGTAGCTAAGTGAGAAAGAAGAAAGAACGTAAGCAAGAGAGCAAATAACAAGTGAGTGAGAAATAAGGGAGCTGTTAGAGTGTGAGATAAAAATTTCTGTCATAAAAATGCACAATAAAAACTATTATAAATTGTTGCAACCCAACTTGTTGTGACATATTTGTGTTTTAAATATATTTTTTGTATAGTCATAGGATTAGTTCCCACACGGCCCACCCCTAGGTAGAGGTGGCACCAACTCATGATATCAAACTATCAAATGAATAGGCCATTATGGGAAACTCTATATTAGTTTGGACCCAAAGAGTATAAAGTCATATAACCGATCTTGCACATTCAACTTGAATAAGAAAAGTATATACAAGAAGTTCATTTTCAATCTGTTGTATTTTTTTAGAAGCAACTCCTGGGAATAACTGTGCCACCGCGTCTTCCCCTTGCATTTCTACAGTAGGATACTGCTGGCCTTCTTAACTGATCATTGCAAGTAAGCTTTATGTCTTGTAGTCTGATTCCAGTGCATGGATTTGAGTAACTGCAATCAAATTTTATGGCTTGTTGTGTTGATGACGTCCCTTTCACATTCTTGTATGTCACTTGACTCACCTTTACTCCTGAATTCTACATTCATGTCACAAGAAATAGCAACATATGTTATGCTTGCATTTCTACATATGATCTTTTCATGGCTTAACAAAAATTGTTGGTGTGAGATGAATTATACCTGACGGGGGCAATTATTATCGGGACAGTAATTTTGGTCAATGAGTATGGGATACCCAACATTCCTCATAATAAGATTTGTGAACATAAGATTTCTAGCATAGCCACCACTTGGTCTTGCCCATGACTTTACTCTAACACCATTTTGTGTCTTTGTGAAAACCGAATTGGTTACTGTTATATTCGCAACTCCTCCTTCATTGTTGCTGTTTCCCAAACTTCCTACGCTGCAAGAGTTAAAAAAAAAAACTGTCAAGATGATGTATTTGGCATATATAAAGCAATTTTTTTTAGAATTGGACTATCACAAATACGACATATTTTATTCACCAATTGTTATAGTTGGATTACAAAATAATTGTAATTGATTTAATGCATCTCATCTAGATATTCAAGTGTTTAAAGTTTTAGATCACGTAATTGAATAAATTAACATCTAGCACTTGAACTTTATGAGTTTTGAGTCCAAGACTGTAACACAATTTGTTGTGTTCTAGATCTGTGGTGTTATTCTTATTTTTTAATTTTTTTGACACATATACAATGTGTAAGTCAAATCTACTTGGTTCAAAAGAATCCACACCAATAGCATTATATCCCTGTTGGTATATCATATGTAACGAGTATTTGAATATAAATAATTTAATTCGAAGGGGCATAAACTTAATTTCTCGATTGATATAGTCGGGCCGGTGCAGCTGTGGGCCATGTACCAAGCTGACATTGTTCGGTCACAAAAAATTACATAGAATGTCCATCAAATATAGTGGTCTTGATCTTTTTTATTTTAAGTTAAATCAAAGTACACCTCTTATGAGGGCATTTTTGTAAGATATTTCTTATCAGGAGCAAAATATCAAAACCACCTTTTATGGGGAACATTTTTGAACATAACCCGTTTGGTCAACCAAGCTCATGAACTTGTCTGACCCAACCATCTTGTCCTGGGTTACCCAGGCCCGATATCCTGCCTATGTCGGGCCAGATATTAACTCGGAGTTGGTAATGGGCTGATCGGCCCAGTTGAGAGCGTTATTAAAATGTGCCTTTTTTTTTTTGGTAGTATTAAGAACCTGTCTTTTGCATACTTATTCCCGTATGGTGCTTGGATGTAGAAAAAAGGTATATATAGGTAGTTGAAATGAATGAAAAAGTAAGACGGCGCAAAAACTCCTAATATATGTGAAAGTGATCTTTATTCTTGTATAATTTTACCTGATGCCATGTCCAGGTCCACATCCAATTTGTTCAATCCACATGTTCATGGAGCCAGGGCCGATGGAAATACAGTCATCTCCAGTCTTGATAATGCCGCCTTTAATTGTAACCCCCCTTGAGTTCTGCACATGAATGCCATCCGTGTTTGGGCTTCCACTTGGAGCTGTTATCTTAACATTCTCAACTCTCACATTGCTGCTGTAACCAATCCCTATGTGTACTCTTTGACTGTCTAGTGATGTCAATCCCTTTAGTAGTACATTGTTACACCACATAAATTGTATTGACTGCAATGTATAGATTTACACACATCAGAGTTAAGGATACAATTAAGCAGAGGTGAATCTAGGAATTAACTATTACTTTATATGTTAAAAGTGAAAATCTATTTTGTAAATAATGAATAAGTAAAAGTGAAGAGAAAAACTAGAAAACTAAGTAAGAAGATAGGTACCCTAGCTCCTTGTGGGCAAGAGTTTCCACCCTTTCGACAAGACCAATAACCATGTCCCTTGGCGTTAATAGTTCCACCATACACTGTTAGTCCGCTTACCTTATAAAACATAATCCAGAACTCCGAATGACCAATTGCATTATAATTAGCCGGAGCAACAAGGGTACCATCAATTCGAAATTCTATTCGTCTCCGACAAGGACCATTTAAGCTCAACGTCCTTACCAAATAAGTTCCTCGCGGAATGTAGACGTTGGACTGGCTAGCAGAGTGGCAAGCAGCAGACCAAGCGCGAAGGAAAGCAGAGGTCGAATCTGTCCTGCCATCTCCCCTTGCCCCAAAACTAACCACATTGTAAGCTAAGCAACAAGGTACTATATTTAAACAAAAGAAGAACAGCAAAGAGACAACGGTACATGTCATGGTTTTGAAATTCTCTATGTTGATTGGCTGTTAAAAGGCCGTTATATTGAAAATAACGATTTGTGCATGTGTCTATTTATAGTTATTCATAGGGTGGCCATATAACAATTTATTTTTGTCCACATGACAATATATAATTTGGCTTTTGCTTAATTAGCTCAGATGCAGATTTCAAAAGTGACTTAAATGCTAAGCCCACGTCACGTACTACGGACATAAGCCATGGATTCCAGGGATATACATGTGCATGTTATATTAAAAAAGAAAACTACAAAAAAAAAAGAATAAAAATTAAGAAGAGGAAGGATCATGGGATTAAATAAGAATTCTTTCAATTTATAAGATCCATGAAGAACGCAAGAACTGCATAGGTTGAGTGCAGCATCATCATGTGAATTACCAGTTTTACAAATTATATTATATAGGCTAGATCTGTTAATCACGTTAATGTGGAAAGTTACAAATGAATAAATGGTTTGCTAGTTTGAAGGCTAATTATATATGTAATGTTCTTACTCCCTGTGTTCACTTTTATTTGTCATTGTTTCATTTTTTGATGTCAACTTGACTAAATTTCAAAGCTAAATTGAAGTAGTTAAATTTAATATTTGAAATTTAATATTTAGATAGTTGAAAAATTATACAAAAAATGTTATAAGTTCCAATCCTTCTCATATTAATTAATATGATTAAAAAGTACATCTTAAAATGTTGATTAAAGTTCATATAGCTAATTTGATCTCATAATTGAAATAGTAACAAGTAGGAGTAGCAAACAAGTAGGTCAAGTCAAATAGGAGTCGATCAAATATGAATAAAGTAAAAATGGATAAAATATTCAACTTGGATCGTATTTTAAATGGATAAAAACGAGTTACCCAATGGATAACATGGATAAATATGAATATTAATATTATAGTAGGGATCATGTTAAAGGTTTCGAAAATAGATCCTTTTAGCCATATTCCTCAAGCCCTACCCCTCCACCCCAAGCCCCCCGCCCCCCACCCCCGAGGGCCCTTCCAATAAAAACTTAATTTACTTTTTAGAAAATTAAAAAAAATTTACTTACCTCTTACCCACCCCAACTCCTTTCAATAAAAAATTAATTTACATTATGAATGGATCTCTTCTGCCCATATTATTCATTTTTAAATGGATAATATGAGCTTTACCCATTTGTTATCTATGTTAAATGGATTGAATATCCAACTCATTTAAAATAAATAAATCTGGATAGCTACTCAGCTTATTGATTTTTCTCACTCGCAGTGACTAGTAAAAACGAACCAAGTACTATATTGTGTGAGGTACTATGGAGGGTATTTGACTTTACAAACTTGTCTAAAAATAATAGGTTCCATATAATTCCGCAATGATTTAAGGAAGATGAAATGTGTACTCCACCCTTCATGGCCCACAGCGTATTCATATTCCATGTAATGATATGTACGGTAACCATGTGATAAGTCCGTCCACATTCTGTCTGCCATCTTTGTTTGCTTCTCGCATGTTATGAAATTCACCCGAGTTCGA
>DF366540.1:11819-22422 GCA_000787875.1 Solanum virginianum
GAATTTGCGATCAACGCAAAAAAATTGAGGTAGAAAATGGTCTCGACCTGATTTAGGAGCAGCCGAGTCAAAAATTAATTTTTACAAAATTGACCAAAAAACAGTAAGGGTGCGCGACAGGGCCGCAACATAGACCCAAAACAGTAAGGATACACGATAGATCTGCAACGTGGACCCATCACAGATCTACACTTATATATTTTCTCAATTTTTTGATAGGATTGAATTTTTAAAATTTTACAGGTGCGAGACAGGTTCACATTGCGGACCTGTTATCCCGACCTGTTCCACCAAAATTTAAAATTTTAAATCTTTTGAGGGGCATTCCGAATATTGTCCAACCCCTCCAAAACTTGAAACACGACCCCTTTAGGTCATTTTGATGAGTAAATAGGGTCAAAAACCCTATTCTAAGTCCTTCTTCACAATACTTGAAAGTTAGGGCTTGAGAGAGAGAGAAGAAAGAAGAACGTGAGATTGGAGAATTCTTGACGGGTGAGTTGAGGTGCTTTATCCCAAGTATGTAGTGAGAGAGAAGAAGGAAGAACGTAAGATTGGAGAATTCAAGGAGAATTCTTGATAGGTGATTTGAAGAGCTTCATTCCAGGTATGTAAGGCTAAACGAAAACATGTGATTGTTCTCTCATATGCCCCATAGATGGTCCTAGATGGTATATTGAAGGTTCTTGAGTCCATATGCATGATTCTTGATTATTTTCTTAAAAAGTTCATAACTTTTACATGTATTTTTCATATACTGATGATCATCACAAACTTTGTTTCTTGAATTGAATGTTTTACATGAATTATTGCATAAACCCTACTTATTATTTCTTAAAGATTGCATGAAAGAAGATAGGAAATGAGTCCAGAGACTTGATTGAGAATGTGATTGTGATTATGATTGAGATTGAATGGTAAGAATGATGATGAGCTGATAGAACTTGATAGCCCCATGAGTTTATATAAATGAACTCTAACAATTTGTCTGTTCAATTGTTCCCTAATGATTTTTCAAATCCTTGAGCTGTTGATTGAGATGTTGATTGCTAAGATGATTAGAGTCTCTACGAGATTGACTGAAATATTAGCCTCCATGAGGTTGATTGAGATGGTTTGATTGGTTTGATTGAATGATGAGATACTTTATAAGGCTGAGTTGAGATGAGTTAATTAAGATGTATTGACTGGATGGATTGTCATATGAGCATTGTGTCCTAGGAAGAGTATTGAGCACTAAAAGAGTAAGAGTTAGTCTAACTCTCACTCATCAAACTACGTAGCCAAGCGTAGGTGAGGATTAGAACCATTACATCTCATTATGGTTTCCTCTAGTTAGAGTCCCTGAAACAATAGAGGACTTAACTTTAACATAGCTGGGGTTTGTAGTGGATTCGATCCGTCCCCTACCTGGGAAGTATGGGATGACTGTGGAAACAACTGTGGCTTGTTGTATGATCACTGACTTATAAGTGATCATTGTTGGATAAGAGAAACTCCCAGAAAGTTCCTACCTTGAGTATTCTGAGTCAAGATATGATGAGAAGAGATGAGATGTGATGAGATAGTCCTTCTGAGATGAGTTTGATTTGATTGATGAGTTGATGGGTCAATTTTCTACTATTTATTCTTACTTTGGATAGACATTTGACATGTTGATTGCTTTCTATGTTGAGTTGATATTGTCTCTATATTGTTCTATCTTTCGGTTTCACTCAGCTATTTTACATACTAGTACATTCCAAGTATTGACATCCCCTTTTGGACTACATCTTATTATGATATAGATATGCAGGATAGAGGTTGTTAGCAGGCGAATCATTAAGGATCTTCGAGCGTTCAGCAGATTGGTGAGCGTCCCCTACTTCGGAGGATTCATTACACTACTTTTTATCATGCTTTAGAGTTAGATTTGCTTATCTTTTATTTTGATTGAGGTAGCCATAGGTCTGTCATTGGCGCCACTTAATAGTGACAGAGGCTTGATAGACTAGAGTCAAATGTTGATTGTCCAGATTGTGAGCTGGTTCTTTTACTAGCCTTTTTCTATATTATTGTTGAGACTAGATGATGAGATGTGCCCATTTATTTTTCCTTATCTTCTGCTCACTAGTAAGATTGGTGATTGAATGAATGTGATTAGGCCAAGTGGTTCGCTTGGGAACTAGCAATAGTCTCTGGCTGTTGGTCATATCCTGGGCCCCCTCCCGGGGTGTGACAGTATGTCCCTGTAGTCCTCTATGGTTCTTCGGTCATTACCAATACTTTCGTTGTATCCATTGAGATTCCCCTTGATAGAGCTACATATAGTTGGCCATGAGAGAAAACATGTTGCGGAAGATATAATCCAACATTAAGGATTGTTTGACCCTGAGCTTTATTTATTGTCATTGCAAAGCAAAGATGTATTGGAAATTGCTTCCGAACAAATTTAGAAGGATATCCTTTATTCTCCGGTGGCGATAGCTGGATTTTGGATATAAACACCTGCTTTGTTGCATATTGTCTAGTTGTTATTTTAGCATGTATGACATTATTATTGAAACCTCTACAAATCAATCGTGTCCCATTGCATAATCCATTTGATGGGTCCAGATTTCTCAACATCATGATAGGTGCATTCTCTTTAAGAAGTAACCTAAAATATAGAATATAAATATACATCTGTCATTATATATTTGTCTGCACCTTTTTTTCTCGTGTTCTTGGTGTTTCAAATAATGTAATCTTTCATATGGAAATGAAATCATGGGAACGATGATGTACCTTTGTGGCAGTAGGCCATTTGGTGTTAATGTATTGAGATATTCTTCTTGACAGTAGTTGTTTGTATTGTCTTCAGCTAAGTCAAAACTGTAATAAGTTTTGCTTTCCCCCGGGAATCGAGCAATTAACATTTCAGTTAGTTTATCTACAAATTCATTTCTACTTGCTAAGATTGCCCATTATGTTATAAACTTTGTGGATTTGTAGTTTGCTGTAGTGCTAGGAATATTTCCTTGACCAAGCACTCTTCTGGCTTACTATGCCCACCTTGTTGTACCACCATCTGCTTTGGCAGCAATATTAAATTGTCTAATATTGTGCATTCTTCGCCATTTGCAAACTGAAGCAAGAAGTTGCTAAATTTTGGATCTGCTATGGCTCTCATATTGGTTGTTAAATGAATTTTTTCCATTAAAGGCCACAAATAGGACTTGACCAAACTTGCTTCTACCGCCTCTGCTCGGGTTGACTTAGGAACCACTGGTAGAACTTGTCGGAAGTCCCCTCCAAATACCATAACCTTACCACCAAAAGGGAGATTGTTGTCCATTAGATCACGGAAGCTTCTGTCAACTTTTTCAATTGTATGTTTCTTGGCCATGGGTGCTTCATCCTACATTACTAATTTGGCTTATCTAATTAACTTTGCACCACCACCTTGTTTTGACATATTTGTCATGGTTGATTCATTTGCTTATAGAGGTATTTCAAATCTTGAGTGAGCCGTATGACCTCTCAGTAAGATTGCTGCTGCTACCCCACTACTAGCAGTTGCCAATGCTATCTTACTCTAGATTTGATGTTTGCTAGCAATACTCAATATAAAAAAGTTTTTCCAGTTCCACCTGGTCCATCAACAAAGAATAACCGTGGTGTTGCTGAGTCGGTGGCTTGCAATATTTGCTGAAAAGCTTGCGCTTGTTGCTCATTTAATTGTGATTGTACATCAATGTCTTTAGATGGCTCCTTTACACACATTTCTTCCATTATTTCTCTACATTCATAGACATCACTTTGCTGTATCTCTTTTATAATTTGGTGCAGATCAAATTATGTCAGACTTTTAATGATACTCTCCACATAAGAATTAATACTTTTCAAGGTACTTTGTATTTGTGCCTCCGGTGAGGTGTCATGTAGTTTGTGATAGTCTTCCACCATATCAGTTTAATATGAATTCCAAAGACTTCTCAAATCTGTTGGGTTGCAATGGACTAATATATTCGCAAATAGACTTCGAAGAGCTGAGGGCATGTTAAAGATCACAGCTTCACGTAAACATTCTGAAATGCTATTATCTGATTCTAATAATCCTCTTTCCATGGCTGCCTATTTGAAAGTAGCACAATATACTTCATTAATAGTGAGTAAGTCTTCAAACGATGTAAGGCCTCAGACGTGATTTAGTAGAAGTCTCTCATAATACCTTTCACCTTCTCTTGGACTGGCTATCATATGAAGCATCATAGTTATTTGGCATTATAATTGAATGTCTAAAGTTGCGTAAATGAATTTTTTGAACAAATTTAAGGGATGAGTAAAAATAGCATTCATGTTTTATTGAATGTTAGGAGGTGCGAGAGGTTAGTTCTAGGAGCCACACAGAGGGGTAGAGGTAGACCAAAGAAATACTGGGGTGAGGTGATTAGACATGATATGGCAGAGCTTGATCTCACAGAGGACATGACCCTAGATAGGAGGAAGTGAAAGTTGCAAATTAGAGTAGTAGGCTAATTGGTAGGGTTAGGTGGATGCATGGGTTGGTGGATGCATGGGTTAGGTGGAGGACGTGTTTTCTATTTCTGTGTTCTCATTATCTATCTTATATGTGTTAGTTGTATCATATTTATATATTGCCATGTGCTATTCTTTATTAGTCGCTCTTTGTGTTCTCTTTTCTTTTTGTCATATCTAGTTACCAAAGAGTTAAGGTTTTTTGTTGGTGTCAATGAATGTACACGAAAAGTGATCAGATTCCTAAGTTTTATAGTGCAAATCATGTTGCATACCTAGTAATGTTTAACATTAAGTAGGTGAAATTTAGGAGTGTGGGTGCTATAAATGACATTCCCATTCTTTAACTTAAAATCTTCATCTCAAACGTGGAAATAGGAAACACTTTAGTACAGAGCATGTGATGTAATCATCTTACCAACATTTATTCTCCCAATGAACTATCGTGATTTTCTTCGACTCCAAACTTTTTATTGTGAGTTCCAAACAAAATGCTGGGGGAATTCTCTATATAGATAATTTTGAGCATCAGCATTAATCGAGCACATCCTGAAATACTTAGTGAGCATCATTTGCTTGACAAATTGGGAGGCGGTGATATTTTGTAAATTCTGCTTCTTCCAGTAGTACACTATATTTTGCCACATAATTAAAATAGTAATATTGATTTATGTAGCTTGGCAACAGTGGCTTGTATTTACATTATGTAATAAGAGATTTAAGAGTACCTGCTTGCTTGCTGGGTAGATGTAATTGTAGGTTAATAACAGTTGGTTGCATCTCACTTAGAGTAAACTCATATACTCTCCATAGTGCTTCTGGTGGTGACACCCAGCGTGCATCTTGAAAGCTTCGTATTTCATCAATGTACTTTTTGCTATCGTCCGACTCTATGTAAACTTCATATTTGTCATGTCCTTTATATATATATATTTGTACAAATACTTTATTGCATTAACTCCGGAGCAGACAGAAATTAATGTGGCAATTATATCGCTTCAACAAATATGGATTATAAGGGACAACGCATTGGTTATTAATCTTCATTCCTCGAACCTCACTCGTCCTCGCATCATTCCTTCTTTGGTAAATGGGATATCCATCTCTTCCTTGTATTGTTTTATTGTTGAATGTTCTAGGATAGTGAAACTTACATTGTCCATCCTTCATGCACAGACTTGATTGGTGCCTCATACTACAAGGTCCATGTATCATGTGCCTGATAACCAAGTCATACAACACCGGTTGCTTGACATTATCAGCAATTCTGCGGAAATGTATCTATCATATTGATCTGCTAATGTTATTTTGTGCCCTTCTTTTAAAATTATAAGGAGATTTATGTGTGGTAGGCCTCTCTTATGGAATTCAACAACAAAAACATGTGCCGTTGTAGGTTCAAAAATTTCTTTTTTGAAAATTTTTAAAAATTTCATCTTTAAGATCTTCCAATTTTGCTCTAAACACTCTTGTCACCAACTGGCCTATCCTGAGCCACTTGTCCCTCATATAATTATTCTTGAATCTATGGCAATTCGGGATTACATGTCATGGTGATAAATAGATCTGGTCTTCCAAACTCTTGAACTAAAGACATAGCATCCTTATATTGTCACTGCATATCCCTCAGTCCTCCAATGAATGATCCTGGCAGTAAAACTCTTTGTCCTACCTTGTCTCCTCTACATTCCTCTGCCGAAACACTATCGACAATACCTTGTAATATCTCCCTTCTAAAATTTGATTGTTGTAATTGAAAATATTCCAACCTTGTTGTTTCTAATTTTATATACATGTCCACTACAAATTGCTGCAATAATCTGCCGCCAAATAACAATATTGTTTTCTCTTCACTGTAAACTTGAAGTTTGTAGCAGTAATACTCTCTACAGGAAACATAACCTTTGGTTTCGCCACACACTTATAAGTAAATTTGTAAATATTACGTTAGGTTGAACATAGCCATAAAATGTAAGGAGTTTAGTAAGGGAAGATGGGCGGATGTCTTGTTACATAGTATTAGGTCCTTGATGGGCTTCAATGTCCATGTCTGCAACTATAATGATCAGCACATACGAATTCCTAAAATGTCTCTCAACAAAGAATCAAGAAAACTGGACATCATCATGAACTCCATAGACAGTTATCGCTCTTCTTAGGTTTACTTTTCTCTGTTTGATCCATGTACAAATTATCTTTTCAAATGATGGATGATCCCTTTTAGTGAAACAGTATACTGAGTTTAAACATAATCGAAGCGTAGATGAAGAACAAAAAGAACGATGAATGTAAGTTGTTCATGTACAAAGTATGAATCTGTATATATGGTCCTATTAACTTAATCTTATTTTGTGTTTTACTGAGCAATTTGTCTACTAACAAATGTGAGACTTCTCTTATTCCTTCAAAAATTGTTCTTTTCCAATAGAGGAGCCAAATAGTAGGAATCCATCATTGTCAGGCACTGAATAGCATGACAATCTGTAGGGGAATAATTGACTTTTAGCTATTTTCAGCCAATAATCAAACTTTTCAAATTTATTGCCTTCATTGAGATGTAGTCTAATTGAGGAGCATTATGTGTTAAGAGTTCACATAACTAGTACTTATGTCCAATTGGTTCCCCTATGTATCCTTTCCATATCTGCTATTTTTTTAGCTACCTTAGAAGTTGGTTGGTGTTATATTAAAGGTGCATACCTTATTCTTCGGTGGCTAACACCTCTGTGGCCATGACATATGATTGAGATGTTGTGTTGGCAGTTGTTGTTGCACATGTAATAGCATTGCTATTTGGATTGAGGCATTTCACAATACCTTGATGCCATCCTCCTTCGCCTTTGGGTAGAATCAGTGGATATTGAAGTGGATCGTAGCAACTATAATAATGTTTTATTTGATGTCTGTTTCTTGAATGCTCATATATGACAATTTCTCTTTAAAATGGTATATTTGGATTATCTCTATCCACCAAATTGCCACAACTTGATCTACTGAGGGTTTGTTATACACCTGTTGGTCCAAAGAAGCATTTGTAGCTATGCATATTTGTAAGTTTTGAAAGCTCGAATGGTCCTTAAGCCGGGAAAAGAATTTTGCATATGGATTATGTTCCATTATTTTCCTGATTTTTTCCATGACTTCCTCTGATAAATTTCCATCTTCTATTATTGACATTCTGTTGGCCAGTTCATTTATTGTATCATAGAAGTAGACCTGAAAATACTGTGGCCTATCGTCCTTTGGGATCAATGATGGTAGATCGTGATATATTTGCCCCTGTACCTTAAAGCTGTAAATACCTTTCATCGAAGAAGCCAGTGCTTTATCAAGCTTAACTCCAAACAATGTAAATGCAAAGATGCTATAATATGCTCTGATATTCTTTTGAAATAGCTCAGATTCTTCTAAGTTATCTGTATATAATTTGTACGGCTCATCTTGTACTTCGTTTGGGGCTAACTTAATACATCCACTTGTTGTTATGCCCCGGGAGGATACCCTAGAAAAGACTGACAATCAAAGACTATTGCTAGCCCCCAAGCGGACCACCTAGTCTCTTTGCCATTGTTCAGTCAATTCATTAGCAGAATAGAAGTAATAATATAGATGTAATTCTATTAGTGGGCTCAATACTATCATTCTCAGTCTATCATTCGCAAATAAAATAGACAACAAAGTCTCAATATAAGGAAAAGAAGAGGGAAAAGAACCCTCAACATTAACATCAACATCAACATCTATGTCTTTGAAGCCTCTACACTATAGTCTGAGATGGTACCATGACAGGCCATAGCTACCAAACAACAAGTAAAAGACTATCAAATCAAGAAAATAAACATCCTCCGAATGCAGGGGAGGACTCACTACTGTCTGGAATAGAGAACTCTGAACCTCAACAATCGAGCTGCTGAAGTCCTCGATCTATAGTATCTATATCATAAAATGATGCAGCACAAAAGGGGCATTAGTACGTGGAATGTACTGTATGTAAAATAGGCTAAAGAAAAAAGGAACAATATACACTCTCTCATAAACCACTCATACTCACCTCAGAGTAAAGGACAAGATTCTATCACCTCACTATCCGTCAAACATCAAACAATCAAATCACATCGAAGTTCTATCATCATGAAACCTATCTGGGAGTTTCTGTAACCGAAAACCACTACTTATGAGCCGGTAGTGATACAACGAAGAGATGTCATTGCCACACCATCTAGTACCTTGCCGGGGTAAAGGACAAATATGTCAGTGGATCCAAAAGTCTATCAAGTCCTCTTTTGGGACAAAGGAATCATCCGCTTTCATGGTCTAATCCTCTCCTATGCTAGCCATGTAGTTAATAGGTACGAGTGGGACTCACTCTTACCCATTTTGGTGCTAATACTCCTCCCAGGACTTAATATGCTCATAAGTCTATCATTCCATCAAAAACTTCCATCACTCAACTCCTACAGGCAAGAACACTCACCTCATCTTATCATCTATCAACTCAAAGGGCAAGACTATTCTTTTCAAGTTAAGAATAAATATTCATTCAACTCTACCAGTATGAATTTTTAGCTATCACAATCATCAACACACTCTCCTCAAGACTCATACTTAGTCAGACATCACATTTAGACATTCAAGGCTCTAGACATCTCCCTAAGTTCATTATTCAAGTCTTCACAGAGAGAATTTATAAGATTTTAATCACAATCACATAAATATGTAAGTATATCATAAAATTTAAGCATGATGATCATAATTTAAGATATAAAAATATAGTTTAAATAATATATTCAAGAACTCAAGATATTATCCAAGAATTTAAAGTAATTATCCAAGAACTTTCAAGATTTCATAAATAAAGACTTCTAGACATGATTTTCTTTCATCCTAACTCTACATTGGCACATGGAAGATCAATTCCATTCTTTTGGGTAGCCTTTACATACCTGGGAATGGATATTTCTTGAAGGAATTGGAAAACTCTTGAAACCCTTACTCTTTCTCTCCTCTTCTTCTCTCTAACTGCGTAAAATTAAAAGACTTAGAAGATTTTTGGGTTTAAAACCCATTTTGTACGAAGTATACTTCAAAACTAACCTGGGGATATTAAAATATATCGGGAAGGATGAAATTACCCTTCTCGAATTAAAAGAAAAAAATTGATTCCCCCATGCACTAGTGCGCAATACGCACTAGTGCATTTATACACTTTTCGCGAAATTCTCAGTTTCATCAAATTTTTGAAAAAACACAAGTGTAGTTTCGCATCCTCTCCACTTCATGGAAGGACCAGAAACCCTACTAGTTTTTGTTTTCTTTAGAAAACTTGAATCTCATTTTTTCGCGTTAAAGCCAAGTCGAGACTATGTTTCGACTCAATTTTTTGCATTGATCGCAAATACGATCTCAGATTTTTCTAAGATTAAGTTTACTAAACATTTCTTTGGTATTTACAAGTGGAGGAAATATACCTCAAATACGATCTCAGATTTTTCTATCAGAGCTTGGGAAGATGCGTTGTGCGCACATTATAGTTTAGGAGCATTTTAGTAAATTTATGAGGTGTTATATCATCTCCCCCGTGGAATTATTCATCCTCGAATGATGAGTAAAGGTCAAATAGGGACTCGAATAACCTTACAACGCATCTCATTCCTCACTCGGGAACACTCGAACTGTCACTATCCATCATCTATCTCTGTCTTAGACTGGGGATTGGAGTAACGCAAAGCATCAACTTAATGAAAAGAAACATTCAAAATTGATAGGATTAAAAATATTCACCTTCAACATCGTCATCACTTAGCACGAATAGATGCAAGTATTTGAGTTTCATCGCTTTCTTATCTTCCCATATAGCTTCCTCAACAAATTGATTCCTCTATAGGATATTAATGTAGGCTACCTCTTTGTTCCTCAATTTACGAACTTGTCAGTCAAGGATATGGACTGGAATTTCCTCATACGATAAGCTATTCTTCACGCCCGTACTCTCCACCGGAATTGCTAATATTGGATCCCCTAAACACTTCTTTAGCATAGATACATGGAACATTGGGTGGACTCCATCTAGCTTGGAAGGCAATTCTAGCTTATAAGTAACCTT
>DF366539.1:9500-20235 GCA_000787875.1 Solanum virginianum
GCCATATCGTCTAAATCGGATACGGTTCGGATAATTGTGAGGACAGGGCCACTTTTGGTCCTATTTGTTACTTTCTACTTTTTGTTGTGGAGTTGCCAGCTGTGGCAATGGTCCAACTTTCTTTTGGCTATTTAGAGCTTTGTAATTGTCCATCCTCTTTATGAAATGACTATATATTTAGCTACAAGTAGAAATAGCCTAGCTTGCAAGTTCATCTCTTTTCCTTTATCAACTTCTTGTAATGTTCCGTTGCTAGCCCATATACTATCAGTCTTCCCACGACTCCTCCAAGCCCCCATAGCTGGTAATTTTTCTCCAATTTCTTGAGCTCTGGCTTAAGTCAGACATTGATCCTTGGTTGGTCATATGCAATCCTCTTCTTCATTCTCTCGAATCTAAATCCATAATCACGAACTTATGTTGGGTTATAAGATCGTCATTTGGGATAACCCCCTTTCCTCCATAACGTCTCCCACTCTTTTCTGTCCACAGTGTCCACCAGATGCAAGCAGGGACATTTTTCTACCAATCTTCTAGAGTCCTTGCATAAACCTCTAATGCCTTTCCTAGGGAGCAGATAATTTATCGTCTTAGCCACCACACCATGTTAAGTCACCAAACGCTCTCCCCTCTTTAAAGCATCATGTAGATGCACAGATTACAAAAGAAATAAAATATCAGCTCCCATAAAGGCAAGAGAAGCTATCTAAACAGCCAACAACAAAGATCTATGGAGCTTATAAATTCCAGGAAAGAATCGACACCAAGTACAGGAGAGAGATCAACCCAACCAAAAACGGTAATCAATCATCTTGCTTTAAAGGTAGAGATGGGAGTTGGGATGCCATCAAATGTATTTTTTTCCTCTCCATCCATAAGCACCACAAAATACAGGCTGGAACCAAAGACTAGATCTGCTTGATGGACTTCCCAGCTTTCCAAGAACTCCAACACCCAAAAGCCTCAATGAAATATGCATGGCCCAAGTAAGTTCAAAAGTGAGAAGAACATGTTCCATAGGCCTGTTGCGACTGTGCAATGAAGAGACAAGTGATTAATAGATTCTAAGTTGCATAAGCACACGTAGCATCTCTTGATGACTTGGAATTTCCTCCTCATGAGATTATCCCGAGTCAAGCAAGAATCTTTTAGAGTAATCCAACTGAAACAAATAACTTTAGGTGGCAACAATCAATTCCCATGGCCATTGATCAATTAAGGTCTTCTTGGAGCTTTGTCCATCCCTGCTATATCTCCAGATAAGTTTGTCCCTGTGTTGGCTGTTGACAGCACTAGTGTAATTGATGGCCATAAGACTTACAACTCCACGCATTAAGATTTCTTCTTAGGATCAAATTCCACATATTGTCTTCCCTGTACTGTGAGATGGTTGAGCTTGGATTAGATGTAATCTGGAAAATGCTTGGAAAAGCATCCATGAAAAGAATATTTCCTAACCAAATATCTTTGCAAAAATGAATATTTTCCTCATTTCCCACCTTAAGTGAGGCATTACTGAATAATATTTCTCACAGTTTCCTAACATCTCTCCAGATCCTTGTGCCAGAAGAGGTGTACTGACTTTATTAGAGCACCAGTGACAGTCACTGCCATACTTTGCTCGGGTCACTTCCTTCGATTAGCCAACCGCCTTTTGATTGTATCTCCAATGCCACTTCAATAGCATACACTTGTTATGTAAAGGCAAGTCTTTGATCCCCAATCCTTCATATTATTTTGGCAAAGTGACTTGGCCAATTTAACAAGGTGAAAGTGGTGGTCCTTGATGTTGCCTTCCCAGAGATAGTCTGACCTGATTTTGTCAAGTTACTTTTTCACCTCAACTAGTGACATAAAACAGGTGGGAATTCTATCCAAGATATTATTGATGAGTGTTAATCTTCCTCCTTGAGAGAGGTATTGTTGTTTCCAGGAGGTTAACCTTCTGTCAAACTTTTCCACAATCACATTCCAAACTTGAGTTGATCTATTCCTAGCACCCAAAGGCATACTCAAGTAAGTGGTGGGAAAGGAGCTAGTAGGGAAACACATGATATCTGCCATATCGTCTAAATCGGATACCCCGTTTACAGGATATATAATGCTCTTGGACATGTTGATATGGAGACCTGACAATGCTTCAAAGAGCATAAGGTGAGATTTAGATATTGCACTTGAGATTTCTCAGCTCCACAGAAAATCAAGGTGTCATTAGAAAATAGAAGATGTGAGAAAGAGACTGTCAGACCATAACCATTGCCCACCTAAAAGCCTTCTATCAGCGAAGTTGTTTAGCCTTCTCCAACATCCTACTCAAACACTCCATAGCCAGAATAAACTGGAAGGGTGAAAAGGAATCGCCTTGTCTGATGTTTCCTGATGTGTAGTGGTAATTTCTTTGGCAAAACAAGAAGAAATATGTTTCTGTGAAACATTCATAGACTTTTAGGATGTATCAACTATTTTTGTACTCACATTTTCATCGCCATGTTATGGAACCATACAAAATAGTTGAAATTTGAGCTAGATGGTGGGAAGACTGATAAGTATTTGCTTGATGTGTTAAGGAACCACACAAACTAGTTTAACCTCTTGGCAGACCGCATTTATTTGCATGATGTTTTAAGGAGGAAAGTTACCATCTAACCCACTAGTGATAAACTGTATAATATTCAAAAGGGGCCGTGAAATCTTAATTGTCAATTATCATTGTGCTTTAGTTTCTGAGATAAGTTACTGTAAGAATTTATTCATATTTTGTCCCATTTAAACACTAATTAATTGTGAACTCAAACAGAAACCCCCCTTTGGAGACCTGGGCCATCTGGGAAACCTGTGCTCTGCAATGCATGTGGATCAAGATGGCGAACTAAAGGGACACTAGATAACTATCTTCCCAAACATGCATACACAGAAAAACAAAGCGGTCAGTTACCTTCTGAGATGAAGCCGCATCTCTTAGCTCATGATGACCAAATGCTAGAAGTTGGTGTAGAGGTTTCTGGACAGAAGGGATCTTCAGCTTGTCTTGATGAGGAAATGAATAACATATCAAGCTTAGTTTTAGCAGGATCATCCTCAGACAACTACATGCAGATGGAAGAAACAAATGGTAAAGTAATTTCACTTATATATAGAGCACTTAACTTGTCTCATCAAATATGTTGCACAATCAGAATCAAATCTTTCTTAAGCGTAAGGGCTATAAAAAGTGGAACACCAATATAGTTAACCATACAAATTTTTATAACAGCTTACCCTCCATCCCCTCCCCCAAAACAATTTTTTTTTTGAACTTGGAAAAATAAAAATAAAGATCTATTGTATAAATAACTTATTGTTTTATGTGCACTATGAGATAGTGGTAAGGTCTGGATACATTCTACCTCCCGAGACCCCACTTGTGGGATTCCACTGGGTATATAGTTGTTATTGTTTTATGTGCACTAACGTTCACCTTTTGTTGGGAGAAGCAGAAAAAATTCCTCTCTGGACACCTGACAATGTCCCAAAAAGGAGGAGATCAAAGCATAGACCACACATTTTGTCACCTGCTGAAAGATTCCAGAGGCGACTTCATAAGAATCTCCGGAAACCAGACTTTGAAAATATATCTGACGACGAGGAAAATGTTACTCTAACTTATGCAAGGAACAAATACATTGCTCCTAATGAGATTGGTCTTGGAGCTATGCTATTTGTACCACCACCAATTACTACAAAACGCTCGACGTCCCTATCAACAAGATAATGTCGGTTGCTCAATGAATGTTTCTAAAGAAAATTTATCTATAAGTGAAATTTGAGATGCACATATAAGGTTCAAGCTGGTATGTGAAACCAACACTTATTGTCTAGATAGTGCAATGTTGGTTAAAAATTTACTGGATGTCTCCAACAGCAACATACAACAACTTGGGTGTTTTGAGACTATGTAGTTTGCCAGTTGTCCGCATTTATTCTGGATCTTTATCGTTTCTTCTGTTTTATTGGATGAAATTTTTAGACATGCCAATTCTGCTTTTTGGCTGCATTTAATATGTAAATTACAAAGTCTATCATCCGTGCTTACCTACAAGTTTGTTAGTTTGCGTGGACTCCATGGTAGAACATTGTAACATCACAAAGGGCATTTGACTAACCTATGCTTGTCATTACAACTTAATGTCTTGCATTATACTTTGTTTCAGGAAAAACATTAATGTACTAGATCATGTGGCTGTGAAAAATGAAATTACTGGAAATGAGGGAGGAAAAGCAAATGCACAAGAAAATAGATTTGTTCCACATCATATGGATACTACATCAACGGCATGTCAAAATGGATTTCTAAAATGCTACTGCTATTGAATCTTCTTCTATATATGGGAGATGAACATCTGCTTATTGAAATATAGGTATGTCAGCCTTAGAATAAGGTGTGCTCAACCACAAAAAGTTTGAAAAATAAGTCGACCAAAAAGTATCTTTGATCTCCTTTTAAGTTATATAAGGACAAGTCAATAAGGCACTACATCTTCCAATGATATCAACACTAAAGAGAAGATAGAGAGCCATTATTACATAATCCAGGAGCAATTAAGACTGAGAACAATTTAGTGCTGAGTTTCATAAATGCCCCCAAGTAGCAACATAACACTCTTCAAGATAGATTTATACTTTTATATTACTTAGTAGACTTTGAAGTAATAAGAAGACGACACAGTAAACATAAAACGACAACACTCCTTTGTGACATTCCATAACTTATATTGCTGCTCTAGCAACAACCATTGCAGAAAGCAAAACAATGGATCAACTAGTCACAACCATAAAACTTCTTAGAGGCTAAGTAGTACTAAAACAAAAGAGAAAGGGATGAAGTGAGAGAAATATATTACTCCCTCAAAAAGGAAAATGGGATGTGGGAGGAAATGTGAATGTTAAAACCTGTCGTTCTTTCAACCTGTGGCAGAGCAATGTAATGATGATAGCTGAAAAAGGAAACAGTGGGCATTATTCTGGGACTGTATTAGTATATCTTAGGCTCCGGAGCATCATACAACTGAAAAAGGCTACTTACGGGTTTTACCTTTGTATTCTTAGTTTTGTTCGAAACTTAGGATACTTAATCTACAAAAGTATTCCGCCAAAAAGGAAGTAGAATTGATGGGAGATACAATTTATGCCAAAAATAAAAATAAAAATGGTGGAACGAAGATTTTCTACTATTTACTCAAGTACAAGAATGAATTTCCTCCACCATATTTAAGATTTAAAATAAGATTTCCTCCACCATTTAGCACCACAAGGCAAGATGATGGGGTTATGATTAAGAAGCCATCTTGGGAAGGTGCTATTTTCCTCATTGAGAGTTTAGTTCTCTTGACCCATCCGTATCTCTCTCCTATCGCTGAAGAAGGTGTTCACATAAACCTTCCTGCCCCCTAAAGAGAAATAGGAAGGCATTCATATCATACACCTGGAAGTTGAGGACTCCTTCCCAGGTTTGGCTCGCCCGTCTCCTCATGTCTTTTTGGGTAGGGACTTCTACCTCCTCCAAAGAATCTTCCGACCAAATATCTACACAGCAAAGCATTCTCCTCCTGAAGCAAAGATTTACTTTGTACCTGTTGATTCCATTTGTCATTTCTAACAATTTCTTTGAAATTTCCATTTACGGTAAAGATTTTGCGTATAAAGTCCCCAATTGTGGTGGTCTCGTCCTTCGTATGTGAAAATACATTAATGAAATCATCATTTTTTTTTTGCACTCCTCCCATACCTCTCATTTAATGTATACTCTTGAATGATTATCACGGATATGCTATAACCTTAGACAAACAACAACAGAGATAAATCATCCATATTCATTAACTTTTAAGAGCAATAAATATGAGTTGAGACGTGCCTTTACACATCTTGGAACTCTTTTTCCTGTTATCAGAGGCTTTACAAAATCTCTTACAAATCCATAAAAGGCACCCTAGCTAGATACTATTTTCCTCATTGAGAATCTAGTTCTCGGCAACCATTCGCCTCTCTCCTATCGTCGAAGAAGGTGTCACATAAACCTTCCTGCCTCCAATTGAAAAGCAATGCCAAAGTCCATCCCCGAGAAGAAAAGAGATGGAGAAAAAAGACTAGGTAAAAAGATGGGACTGCTCTAGTGGTGTAACACCACGGTAGAGGAGTTTAGACGCCCTGAAGAGACCTCTAAAAGTTTACTTGGGAATAAGTGTCTGGAAGCGACAAGGATTTGTAAGTTATTATCTATGCCACGTCCTGAATCAAATCCTTTCTTAAGCATAAGGGTTATTAAAAAAAAAGTAAAAACTAATATCTAACCATTCGTACCTCTCTCCTATCGCCGAAGAAGGTGTCACATAAACCTTCTTGCCCCAAATAGAAAAGCAATGCGAAAGTCCATCCCCGTGAAGAAAAAAGAGGGAGAAAAAAGACTAGGTTAAAAGATGGGACTGCTCTAGTGGTGTAAGCACGGTAGAGGAGTATAGACGCCCTGAAGAGACCTCTAAAGGTTTACTTGGGGATAAGTGTCCGGAAGTGACAAGGATTTGTAAGTTATTATCTATGCCACGTCCTGAATCAAATCCTTTCTTAAGCATAAGGGTTATTAAAAAAAAAAAGTAAAAACTAATATCTAACCATTCGTACCTCTCTCCTATCGCCGAAGAAGGTGTCACATATTTCTTCCAGCTCCCAATAGAAAAGCAATGCCAAAGTCCATCCCCGAGAAGAAAAGAGATGGAGAAAAAAGACTAGGTAAAAAGATGGGACTGCTCTAATGGTGTAAGACCACGGTAGAGGAGTTTAGACGCCCTGAAGAGACCTCTAAAGGTTTACTGGGAATAAGTGTCTGGAAGCGACAAGGATTTGTAAGTTATTATCCATGCCAGGTCCTGAATCAAATCCTTTCTTAAGCATAAGGGTTATTTAAAAAAAAGTAAAAACTAATATCTAACCATAGAAAATTTTCTAACAACGTAACACCCTCCCCCCCAACACACACACAAAATATATAAATAAATAAATAAATAAATAAATAAATAAAATAAATATATATTGTATTAATGCCTTATTCTATTATGTGCACTCATGTTCACCTTTTGTCGGTAGAAGCAAACAAAGAACCTCTCTGGAATCCTAACAATGTCCCAAGAAGAAGGAGATCAAAGCCTAGACGCCACATTTTGTCACCTGCTGAAAGACTCCAGAGGCGACTTCGTACGAATCTCCAGGAACCCAACTTTGAAAATATACCTGACAGCGATGAAGATGTTACTCTAATTTATGCAAGGAACCACTACATTCCTACTGATGAGATTGGACTTGGAGCTATGCTATTCGTACCACCACCAACTACTACAGAACGCTCGATGTCCCATCAACAATGACAAAAGATAATGTCGCTTGCTTAATGAATGTTTCTAAAGAAAATTCATCTATAAGTGAATTTTGAGATGCACATATAAGGTTCAAGTTGGTATGTGAAACCAACACTTGGTATGTAAAACTAACACTTATTGTCTAGCCAGTGCAATGTTGGTTAAAAACAATTTGACCTATTCCAACTTGACTGAATGTCCCCAACAGCAACATACAACAACTTGGGTGTTTTGAGACTGTCTGGTTTGCCAATAGGTGCATTTATTCTGGACATTTATAGTCTCTTCTGTATTATTGGGTGGAATTTTCGGACTTATCAATTCTGATTTTTGGGTGCATTTAATATGTCAATTATGAAGTGTGTCATGCATACTTAACTAGAAGCTTGTTAGTTTGGTTGACTCCACGGTAGACTAACATTATAACATCACAAAGGGCATTTGACTTACATATGCTTGTCATTATAACTGTAATGTCTTGCATTGTACATTGTTTCAGGATAAACAATAATGTACTAGATTATGTGGCTATGAAAAATGAAACTACTGGAAATGAGAGTAGCAAAGCAAAGGCATGTGAAAATAGACTCTCTCCACATCATATGGATACTACATCAAGGGTATGTCGATAAATTGTTCTCTAAAATGCTGCCGCTGTTGAATCTCCCCCTGTATACGCAGATGAACATCTGATTATTGAAGAATAGGTATATCAGCCTAAGGATAATGTATGCTCAACCACAAAAAGTTTTAAATAAGTCAACCAAAAAGTCTCTTCGATCTCCTTTTTAAGTAATAAGGACAAGTTGATAGGGCACTACACATTCCGATAATATCTACACTAAAGAGAAGCTAGAGAGCCATTATTACATAATCTAGGAGCAATTAAGACTGAGAATAATTTAGTACTGAGTTTCATTAATGCTCCCAAGTAGCAATATCACTAGACTTTGAAGTAATAAGAAGTAAGCATAGTAAAAGCAAAACGACAACACTCCTTTGTGACATTCCACAACTTACATTGCTACTCTAGCAACAAATGTTTCAGAAACCAAAACAACGGATCAACTACTCACAACCATAAAACTTCTTAGAGGCCAGGAATTACTAAAACAAAAGAAAGGGGTGAAGAGAGTGAAACATGTTACTCCTTAGAAAAGGAAAATGGGATGTGAGAAGAAATGTGAATGTTAAAATCTGTCATTCTTTTAATCAGTGGCAGAATGTAAATGATGATAGCTGAAAAAGGAAACGATGGGCATTATTCATGGGACTGGATAGCATATCTTAGGCTCCGAAGCATCATACGACTGAAAAAGGCTATTTATGGGTTGTACCTTTGTATTCTTAGTTGCATTCAAAACTTAGGATGCTTAATCTACAAAGTTAATTATTTCGCCAAAAAAGGAAGTAGAATTGATGTAAGATACAATTTTATGCCAAAAAAGAAAAAGAAAATGGTGGAAGAAAGATTTACTACTATATACCAAAGTACAAGAATGAATACTGACTGGAGGAACATAACATGATAGCCTAACACAAAACTTGCAATTGAGGATTTCAAAATCAAGAAGTACCGTATCTTGGATTAAATTTCCTTCTTTACCGGCCTGTATTTTGCTTCAGTGCATGCTTGTGACATTACAACTACGTCCAGAATAGTGATATAGAAAGTACCTAATGGACATGTAGTTTCACCAATATTGTTGTTCCACGCACCATATAAAATTGCTTTACTTGTCAAAATAATCACTATACATCAACAGCAAAACACTTGATTTTGAAAACACAATCTTGAGCAACACTTCAATAGGTAGAGGAAGAAATTAGAATTGAAGTGTATTTTTCGAATGGATGAGCTCACATGTAAGCCTCACTTCTATCATGAAAAATCGTAAATACAATTGACAGGATTAACATAAGGAAGGATACATTTACTAATTATGGTTGAAGTATGTGATTATTTCCTAAGTTGCGCAGACTCTTCACTTTCAATGCTGCACCCGTGTCAGATTCTCCGAAAATAACTATTTTTGACGAATCCGACATGCACCTGCTGGCACTTTTGAAGAGTCCGAGCGACATAGATTATTTCATCTAAAAGGTTAAGTCCTTAGATATAGCACAATTCTATTTCCTTTGATTAATTGTTGATCCACTTCTTTTCCTATTCAAAGATCAGCACGTCTTTCAACAGGTGACAAAATGTGTTGTCTAAGCTTTGATCTTTTTCTTAGAATTATAGAGAGGAACTTTGTCTGCTTCTCCCAACAAAATGTGAACGTTAGTGCATATAGAATAATAAGGCATTAATACAACATATCTTTATTTAATTTATTTACTATTGTTGTTTTGTTTTTTGTGTGTGGGGCTGGGGCTGGGGGTGATAGTTTTTCCACTTTTTTATAACCCTTACGCTTAAGAAAGGATTTGATTTAGGACATGGCCTAAATAATAACTTACAAATCTTTGTTGCTCCCAGAAATGGACTCCAAGATAAACCTTTAGAGGTCCCTTCAGGGCATCTAAACTCCTCCCAGGTGATCTTTTCTGAGATGGCAATGGCATCGCTTTTCAATGGGGGGAATGCTTACGACATAAAACCTTCCGCGATAGGAGAGTTTTTAGCATGGAACTGAAATGAGATGTCTTCTTCCCTCCCCCAAAAGACCATATCTCTTCTTGCTTTTGTGTCTTCTCTCATACACCACCATTTTTCTTTCACCCTTCCCCAAACTACTACGCCTCCCCACTCCCACCCCACCCCACCTTCATCCCCTCTATTTTCTCTACCCTTTTTGTCTCTTGTTCAATATTTCGAAGCAATTCTAACACCCTATCCTCCTTCCGCTCAAACAACACTCCAGAAATTCCCCAAAACTGAGGACTTTATCTCCCACCCACCTAATAAAGTTTCTGCTATCTTCAAGACTAGCTAAAGGCATTTAATCAGCTCCCAGAATTTATTGACAACTCTTAAGTATTATTTAAACTAACAACTATGAAACCAAGTTTTACTCATTGAAAAACTTCAATCTATATTAAAATAAATGTCACATGACTTGAGCAATTAAATATGATGGGATCCATTATTACATAATCTAGGAGCAATTAAGACTGAGAATAATTTAGTACTGAGTTTCATTAATGCTCCCAAGTAGCAATATCACTAGACTTTGAAGTAATAAGAAGTAAGCATAGTAAAAGCAAAACGACAACACTCCTTTTCATGCCAGGGAAATTTCCACATGGAACTGAAATGAGATGTCTATGGATATTTCATCATAAACCATACCAGGGCGTTCAATAACTTCTTTGCTGAATCCATGCCTGTGATCAGGTCTCAATAT